>JAUCBJ010001884.1:0-83474 GCA_032718475.1 Nemertoderma westbladi | reverse complement strand
TAGCGATTACGTAATATTAATACTTTAAAGAAAATTAATTAGCAACATTAAATTATATAAAATAAAACCCGAGACTAAAACATAATTACTAACTTTATTTAAATCCTTGTTAGTTCTACCAAGTTCCGCAACAGTATTGGCGTATCGTCTGCGGAATTCCGAGACTAGAGGCGTAGCTACCGCCACAGCCCGCTCGGCTACCGCGTTCATATCGGCCAGCTGCTGTACCAACTCCTTCTTGGCGACTAGAATCTTACTCAAACGAACCATTAGCACGAGGTAGCGGGCGGGGAAGCCCCCCAAGGTGCCCCCCTCGTGCAAACCAATGCCCCCCCCGGCGCCCCCCACTAACGCATCCTCGAACAACGTGTCCGCGTCTAGCCCCCCCATCTCGGCCCGAAGTGTGAACAGGTTTAGGGGACGGCTGGAGGACGTGCGACCCAGCTGGGGGGGTCGGCACTCCTGGAACGCGGAGAGCGGCATGTGTTCGAGGGGGGAGTTACTGAGTACCTCGAAGTCTGGGACTGAGTTAATACCGAGTCCGGGACGATCAAAGGTGATCCTAGTCGGGGGACAACGGAGAAATAAATAGTGGAGGTGGGTTGAATGGAGGTCAAAGGTGAGTGACCAGAAGGTTAAATTAACAGAATTAATAATAATAAAATATTAACATAAGCTAAAAAACCGCGTAAAATTCATCGTACAATCGCAACGACGCAATAAAAATTCATCAGTGGAAAATTAACACAAATAACAGCTGATTTTTTCCATAAAATAAAACTTTAACCACTTTTATTGACTTTAGATTATTGTTTTGGTTATAATAACATGCCTATGCAGCCTGCCAGGAAAAAAGTTTATTTTATTTTATAAAAATACATATTAAATACATGTTAACATATTTTGATTGCTTCGATTTTAGTACCAAGAAAAAAGCAAAAAAAGATATAAAAAGAGATAAAAAGAGATAAAAAGTAACACAAAAAATTTCAGCCATTTTTCATCTAGAAACGCCGATCTCGAAAAAAAAGTACCATTGTCTCCAAAAAATTCGGAAAAGTAATGGCTGAGAAAAACCCCTTTAAAATGTTCAAATCTTCCCGCTAATTTAATGTTAATGGCGGAGTTTTCAAAATACAAGGTAAGTTCTAAATATCTGCTAAATAATAAGGAGGCAGACTAGTTGACTAAAAAATCCGATGGGGGGGGGGGGGGGTGTTCATGGTCGCTGATTTCATTTCCGTTATCAGTTTGACATAATCTAGACTGTCTGTCTGAGTGTATTTCTGTCTTTCATAAGATAAGGAATGACACTGCATCAATAAAATCACCGTAAGTGGGATTTTCCTGGACGATATTATTTACTACGTAGTTTTAATGTTTGACAAAATCTAGGCTGTCTGTATGGCTGTCTGTCCGTCAAAATAAAAGGAAGCACACTACGAACAGACAGACAAACTAGATTCCGACAAACATAAAAAATACGGAAATCAACGACCAGGAAAACCCCAAAACGATACGTTTAGTTAGGTAATGTGTTTCCTCATATTATATTGACAGACAGACAAACCTTTGCTGCTGCTGTGCAAAATGTTGAAAAATAAAATAGTCCTTTGCTCAAAAAATGCCAAAAAAAAACATGTCGAAAACAACAATAGATATTGGAACAGGTGGTTTTTTCCGGAAACTACATCAAATTCGGCATTTAACATCATTTGTACTCCCACAAGAAGGTACATTCTAACCTAAATAAATAAATGTATCATATTCTGGAACATTTTGTTTATTCCATACGTAGCTGGGCAACAATGCAATACACCTACTGGAACGCGGATATTCATACAAACAAAATGTTCCGGAATATTCACCATGTCCCAGAATATTATAGTGTCGTAATTCAGTGACACCCCCCCCCCCCCCCCCAAATTGTTTTACAAATCGTAATGAGATTGCATGAAATTTGAAACAGAGATAGTTTCACCTCCCGACCACTGACTGGGGGAGCCAGAATTTTTATTTTTGCTTTCAATCTTTAGCTACAAGCGTTTAAAAAAAGTGTCTCCAGCGATATTACACCAGTTACACCGCAGTTATTCTTCTACCTTATAATAGCTGTTGTTGGTACCAATGGAAAGCTGGCCATGCAAGGATTCCAAATATGTAACACAATTTGAATTTCGTTGAAAAATAGCTGAGATATGGGCGTTCAAATGTTGCATGGTTTTGCACCGGCGCGAGGCTATTTTATCTTAGGCCGCGTTCACAATACCAAGTCAAAGTCAAAAGAAAATAAATATAGCTACTAGCTAGCTAGCCATAATAAATAATAATACATTATATAGGCCTAATATAATACATTAGGGGATTCTAGAAAAAATAAATTTCTTGTTATTTTTTTGACATTTTGAGTTTGACTCGGTAGTGTGAACGCGGCCTTATTCAATAAATAAACCATATTCTGGAACATTTTTTAAATGTATGAATAGCTACGTAATACTGTAGTATGATTAAAGATGTAATGCATTGTTGCCTAGCTACGTATTTGGAAATGCATTGTTGCCCAGCTACGTATTTGGATAAACAAAATATTCCAGATTGTGATGTGAATTTATTAAATAGAATGAAATAGCCTCGCGTCGTTGCAAAACCATGCAACATTTGAACGCCCATATCTTAGCTATTTTTCAACGAAATTCAAATTGTGTTACATATTTGGAATCCTTGTAAGGCCAGCTTTCCATTGGTACCAACAAACAGCTATAAGGTAGAAGAATAACTGCGGTGTAACTGGTGTAATATCGCTGGAGACACCTTCCGCAGATTCTAAACCATGCAACTATCGAATGTTTCAGCTACATTTCAAAGAAATGCAGTTTGTCTTACATATTTGGAATCCATGCAGTGTCAGCTTTACATTAAAAACTACTATAAGGTTGAAGAATAACTGATGTACGACTGGTGCAATATCATATCGTCAGAGACGCTTGAAGCTAAAGAATAAAAGCACAATTAAAATTCTGGATCTCTAAGGATGATGGAGGTGAGGTTTCAAATTTCATGCAATCTTATGAAGATTATGTATACCTAATTTTCTTTGGAGGGGGGAGGGGGGGTGGGGGGGGGGGCAGGTAGCTGAAAAACAACACTATATTCGAGGACATGGTGATGGTGCAATCTTGTAACAACATGTGTGAATTTTCGTTTTTTCTTTGGTTCCTTCCACCATAGACTGTAAACTGAACCTTTACTAACCGTTCCCTCCCTCCCGACCGAGCTGCCCAGAATCAATTCAAACTGCGGTCCGCTCACCTGTAGGTATTGGATATGGTATCGACTCCGTCTACAATCCCAGCAAATAGACCGTCGTGAGGCCACCGAAGTCTCGCAGTGACCGCGGTTCCTATAGTCAACGCTAAGGGGATCTCTTCCGGGAGATCCTTATAGAACACAATGTCCGAAGCTTTACGTTGTTGTAACAACCGAATCTTCGTACGTTTATTGGCCAGAGCCTCGCGTTCCTCATTAAAGAAAGCGGTGGAACAGCGACGGGGTTTCCCCATTAAGCGTCGAATCCGGGACCACTGAGATCGAGTCAGCTGGCGGGTCCGTAGAGAAGGGAAGCTCTCTTTGAGACAAACAGAGAAGTCGTTCTCCCCGAAGAATAGCGGGTAGTCGAGGTTGGAATAGAACCATTCGTAGAGACACCATTTATAGGCCTTGGGCAGTTTGAGGAGGTTTCGTAAACGTTGACCTAATCGTTCTGCGGCAACGCGTGGGATCTCTAGCGATTGGTCTGTGATCCCGGTTGCTAGGGCAACCGGGTGCCGTTTGGACGACACTCTCCCGGATGGATTGACGGGTTTCTCTTCTAATAACGGATCGCTTTCGCGTGTACGGTGCGTACCGAGACTCCGTAATGAACGTCGCGTAGTCGCAACCTCTTCCACTGCGCCCTCCATTACGGTTACTCTTACCGGTACCGGTACCGGTACCTGTACGCTGTCAGGTAGGCCTGCCGGTAAGATTTCCCCCAACTCGACTGAAACACTGTCATACTGATAAGTTGGTGGTTCCTTAGACTTGCGTCGCCTACGAGTTAACATTGCAGCATTGGACTTGGACATGGTCCGTCCCGGTACCGTCAAGGTGCCAACTTCGCCAACAAGACAAGAACTGAAGAACTCTGCACCTGCAGCAGCAGCTCAGGCAGTCAGGGGCTGGGCAGCTGGGAGCTGTAACCTCTCGATGAGTACCGTACCGGTAATACTGTAAAACTGTAATACAGTAATATCAGAATATAGCATGTCAGCATGTCCTGGTAGGCCTATAAGCCTAAGCCTACGCTACAGTTAACAGGGAAACGAGTCTGGGGCTAGGGTCTCCAGTCTCGGGGGGTCTCGTCTCCTGGTCTCGTCTAATACCTGATACGCTGATAGTCACCCTCACCGCTCACCTGCTCTATGCAGCTATGCCTCGCCTCGCCTCACCTCACTACACACTGCCTCACCCCGTTCAGCCGTTGAACGTTGAAAATACTGAAATAAAATCAGTAAATACCGAATTAAAATTGCACGTTGTGTCAGTTGTGTTACCTCAGTACCTACTTGAGTACTTGTGTTACTGTGTTAATGCAGTACCGGTAATGTTCTTTTGGTTCTTTCCGGTTTCAGGGGCACTGAATTTTTAACAACTGCAGTATTACTGTCAACTGTAACCGGTTCACCAGTATTGGTGTGGTATTAGTACGTTTGAACGACACTAGCCAAACAATCATGAAATCAGATAGAAACTGATAAAAATTGTTACCGGTACCGGTATAGCAGTATTGTTAGGCCTACTGCTGTACTGTTACTTACTGGCCTACTGTTTGTATACTGTACTCTGGCCTACTGTTAGTATACTGTACTCATGACTATGGCTGAATTAAATTTCATTGAGATTGGGAAACTTATCGAGACTGAGGAGCGCGCTATTGAGTTTGCTCAAAGCGTGGAGCTTCTCCCCCGAACTCTACAACCAAATGGGCAACCAACCCTACGTCTTTGTCCTTTTCCGGGTTGTACTGCGCAAGCTAAAATTACGCTGGTGAAGGACAGGGGATTCATGCGGCTTGTTTGGCGTTGCTCCGGTGCTAATAAGCACAAGCGAACTGCACGTTCTGGAACGTGGTTTGAGAAGAGTCGATTCGAGGTTCGGCAGATTCTGGCCATCTCGTATTCGTTTGCTCTCGAAGTTCGAATGCGTACTGCACATCTGTTGCTAGGCGACATTGTTGGGGTGCAAGGCAATGGATCCCTTGTCGACTGGTACAATTTTATTAGAGAATTAATGTACCGCGATCAAGAGGAGTCAGAGCCAATGGGTGGACCAGGACATATTGTCCAAATCGACGAGACGCTATTACGGGGAAAACGCAAGAGGAGCACCAACAACCGAGGTCGTTTGCTTGGTGGGGACCACTTTCCGTCATCCCGATCTAATTATGGGACGACAGTGGATGGGCCGTGGGTGTTTGGACTGGTATGGAAACGTCCAGATAATAAAGTCGACATCCGCCTCTACCACGTTTTGCATCGTGATGCAGACACCCTCCGTCCTATTTTGGAGAAACATGTCGCCGGTGTAATCAAGATACAGTCCGACGAATGGTCTGCGTATTGCGGTGTGAATGTTGGCATAACAAACGCCACAAACCCGTGGTCTGCTACCAATGGAACAGGGACCTACATACACGAAACCGTCAACCATTCGGTAGAGTGGGTGAGTGCGACTGGCACCCACACTCAACGTATAGAGTCGATGTGGGGCCACTTAAAGACGTCAGTCATCCGCAATAAAAAATGCACAACACCGCAACTTATTGCTGGCCACCTGGCAGAATTTCGGTGGAGACTTTTAAATCGCGACCGACCTTTCTCAAATCTCCTTGCACTTTTCAAACATTACTACCCTTGCTGAATGTCTATACTGTACACCTTATACCTTAACCAACCCAAACGGCCCTTTTCAGGGCCAACTACTGTACGACCTGATTTCAACCCAAAACGGCCCTTTTCAGGGCCAACTACTGTACAACCTGACTTAACCAACCCAAACGGCCCTTTTCAGGGCCAACATATGAAATAAACAACCGTATCGCAACAGCGTTATTAGCTTGTAATATTTTTCTACAATAAGATACACCCTCAGTCGGGGTAAATATTAATTATAATATTGGAAATATGTATGTACGGTAGAATGTAATTAAGATTACGTACGCGCATAGTAAATCGTAATTAAACTAATAGATTAAGCTAAAATATTACATAATTAAGCTAGTAAATAATAGTAATAGTAGTAATAATAGTAGTAGTAAGTAATATAGATTAAAATAATACATTCCCTTCAAAGAACTTAATAAATAATACCCATGCAATGATACTACGAACTACTATAATCGGCCTGCTGCATTGAAACTGCACATTGAGATGCTATGCAAGCATAGCAAAAACATTTCGCCACCACCCTGCAATCGAATTAGCAAACCCAATGCAGCGTGCATTAAGAATGCTATGCCGGCTTATCAACAAAGTTGAACCGCCACAACTCCCTAGTACCTATCCCACATGACTTTCGCAGGAATATCAACATCTTCAAGGTCAGTGTCCTTTAGGAGACGTCTCACGAAAGTCATGGTCTGTGCTGTGCACCATGCTTATTTTCACCATGGGGCTGCTAAAGCACAATATTGTGCACAGGCTGGTCCTCACGGCGAAAATAATATCCAGCAAATCGGAGGCGGCTTTGTTATAGTGTCAAGCTTGTGGGAACCTATGAGACACCTCCAATGTTATACTGTATAGTGTCTGGTTGGAGATGTGTGCATTGTACTTGACACAGTGGATGTTCGCGCTTTTAGACCTTTAACAGTTTAACCTGCTAATGTAAGTGTCTCCTTAAATCGACTATTGCCCTTGCTAATTGACATCAGTTGAAACCAGTCTATGTGCGACGTATGACCCACAGTGTGGGAGACTGGATTCGGTTCTAGAGAAAGTTATTGCAGTAGGCTACTTTGTATTATTCGATTGATCGCTACTATATAATCTCCGACAACTATATTTACTTTCGGGCAAATATTAACAGTTCCTTTGGGACGTGGCGTTTTAAGTATCAAACAGAGTTATCAGACTAATCACAACTAGAGGCTATAAGGTATCGCAAATGGCGCATTCTTTAGGAATGCTTTATTAACCTTCACACTAATTCACACTAAAGCACACTGATTTGCCGACTGTCACTGAATTTGATCATATATAAGGAGGATTGCAACTGACATACGTAGGGATTATGTAATAGCATTTATTTCACCAAAAACCACTATAAATTTTAGTCGCAATTGCTACTGGTACACCCTTCTGTTTAGCTCAGTAATTAAGAAAGTTGAGGGGTTTACGATTATTTATCAGTATTCTCCAAATATAACATCCATTAATATAAACATCAATTAACAACAATATGAAACAGTATTAAAGCAGTGCGGTGAAAAGAGTCAGTAAGCAGTGTAGGTTTGAGTTGGTATGAATTACGAAGCAATGTTATGATGTGAAATAAGTTCATAGATTTGCGTTCTTATGACTCTAGCCTCTGATGTTTAGGGCAAAGTCTGAAACGTCAGAACTTCGGAATGAATCCTGAATGAGGTAGGATTCTAGGAAAAACTGCCTATTGCGTCATCTCCCGTAGGCTGCTGTAAACAAAAGGGGAGATCGCTCTGATTGGCTGAGATATGTCAACAAAGGAACATTTCTCACACAAAGAAACAGCTGGTAGATTTCGTCATCCCAACTCTGTGTTTCTTGACAGGCGCGTAGGTATACAATTATAAGTCCCTTTAGAGTATTTAGCGCATTGTGTAAAATGACTTATATGTCCGCAAAAGCTTTTACAGTGAACCCAGCGTACCGCTAGCATTCTTTTTTTTTCCTTCTCCAGTCCATATATATTAATCAAGTTGTACCAATTAAATTCAAAATCGCATCGACAGATAAAACTTTTACACAACAAGCAATTACACAAAAAGTAATACGAAATGGATAATTAATTTGTTAATGGATAGCCTAGTATGTAAACGTGGTGACATAATCTTATCGCCATATACGAGTCTTTTGGTACAAGTATGACTTTTTTCAATATTTTACCACCTAGAATTCTAGATAATAACCTCCCATAAAAAAATATGTAATTATTGCTAGATTAGTGTGGTTAAATACAGTTAACCTAAAGCAGCGCCTTATAGATACTGTATGACAAAAAAATATTATTGTGAATGTGCCATCCAGAGATTTGGTGTCCTCAGCAGTTAGAGCCCAGCATGGATTCCCATAGAGGAGTACTGGAACTACTGAACAATCGGGCCTTAAGTTTCCGATGTATTTCTTCTGTGTGACTTCCAAATCCCGGAAAGCCTATTCAAGGCTGCCCATGCCTTTCCCTTACGCATATGAAGGTCCTCACCTACTTCCGGATCCATGATCCCAGTAACTGAAGTCGTCCACATGCTAAGCATACCATCATTTGAGCTTATGCTCATCCGATCAGAGACTTGCTGAGGACTTTCAAAGTTGACTGTCAAAATTTTGGTCTTTCTGGAGTTAATAAAAAGACCAACACTAGAAGCAGCATGTTCTAATGAGCTGAGGAGCCGTTGGGCTCCCTCTAATGATTCTGAGAGTACTCCTAAGTCATCAGCAAAGTCTAGATCAGTAGGTACTTGGCAGGATTTCCTCGACTTCTGGAGCCAGTAGGTGGAGGTACCATCCCATCATCATTATGATGATCTAACGACATGCGTAGAACATAGTCAACCACAATTATGATTAAGAATGGTGAGTCTCCCTGGAGGACTCCCTATAAAACTTCGCATGGTTCAGTGTCACCATCAACAGTTGACACACATGTAGACCCGTAATATACTGATCTGATTGCTGCGATAATTTCATCAGGAATCCCATATATTGAAAGTATGCTGAACATACGTGAGCGAGAGACTGAATCAAAGGTCTTGAAGAAGTCAACAAAGATAACAGCCAGATGCCAGATGTTTGTCTTTCTTTTTTGATAACTCTTCGATTATCCTTCTAAGTGCCAAAATGGGCTCCATGGTCCTACGACCTTTATGGAACCCATTCTGATTTCCACAGAGCAGTCACTCAATGGGATCCCTGATGCGATTTAATAGAATTATATTGTATAGCTTTGCAGCAATCGAGATCAATGAGATTCCCCGAAAAGAACCATAGAGTGTTAGGTTGCCCTTCTTGGGAACTGGCACCAACTTATTTGTTTTAATTTCTTGTGGGATTCTTGTCGTTCTGTACATGTCTAATGTACTATGGGAAAAAATTAGCTCCAAACACTCAGGTTTTTTAAAGACCTCAGGCGGGACAATGATTAATAATAATATGTATGATTTTTTTCATTTTTTCATTCTATTTTCTCTCATCTATAATATGTACTTATACTGTTATAGGAAGAGTTAAAAATAAAAAAACATAGCGAGGTAGATGTCTGGTAGATGCGATGTTAAATTTTTTTGTTGAATTTCTTAAATATTATTACATGTATTGAAAGAGCATCGAAGTAGAACGGGTTTGCAAGTAATTCGAGCAAAATCCATTGACACACGTAATAAATATTTGTAGTATGATCCGGTATGGATGATGTCTGTGATAAAGGTAGGAGATTCATCAGTATTGATGAAGAGTACACAGTTGGTTGTACCACTGTCCCTGCGACCCTTGATTCTGAAATTGGCCCATGAAGGGCATCCTGGGATAAATAAAATGACAGAATTACTGGTTGCTAACGTTTGGTGGCCTGGAATGGCTAAATCTGCATAATTGTTAGTTTCATCGTGTTACAACTGTTAGCTAGCCCATGACCCTTTACCAACTCAGAGTCTTAAACAATCTGATTATTCATCCCTGGGAACGCATTGCAATAGACTGTGTGCCTTTATAGAAGGTGTTAAGTGTTTAACACTAGTCGATTATGGTTCACGATACATCGAGGCAACCCCAGTTCATAATTCCAAAACTGCAAGTCATTATGAAGCTGGATGAAATCGTTATTATCATAAGGTGAACTGCCAGTATTTGCATTGTTTCAAATTTAGTATTTACATCTTTATTATTTCATAGTCTCTGTAGATGACCGTAAGGTACCGTAATAAAAAATTCTTCATTCATATTTACTATACCGGGAAGATAGACCCCAAGTTTCACCTTATGATAATTTGATACAATGCACTTTTCCCTGAAAGCGGTTTGTCGAGAACTTATGATGAAATCTTTGCCAGGTTTGGCTACCACGTTCATTAGTTTCTGACAATGCAGAAGAATTTCGGTCCCATGAGTTTAAGAAATACCTCGCTACGATTGGCTGTAACTTTGTAGAAAAATATCCGTTCGCTACCCTCAGTCAAATAGAATGGTTGAGAGAATTCACAGGGTAATTAAGATCATCAAGATCTACAAGATCATCATCCAAATCGTACAAATTTTGGTACTAATGTCTTACTAATGTCTAGTAATGTCAGGCTTTCCATCAACAGGAAAAAATCACTAAACATACATAATAATACATTTAACATTCAAAGTGTTACGTGTAACTATGGTTACACTTGTGTAACTCAAGTGTTGGGCATAACTATGGTTACACTTGTGTATCTCAAGTGTCGGGTTGTAACTATGGTTAAACTTGTGCAACTCAAGTGTCGGGTGTAACTGTGGTTACGCTTGTGTAACTCAAGTGTCGGGTTGTAACTATGGTTACACTAGTGTAACTCAAGTGTTGGGTGTAACTATGGTTACACTTGTGTAACTCAAGTGTTGGGCATAACTATGGTTACACTTGTGTATCTCAAGTGTCGGGTTGTAACTATGGTTAAACTTGTGCAACTCAAGTGTCGGGTGTAACTGTGGTTACGCTTGTGTAACTCAAGTGTCGGGTTGTAACTATGGTTACACTAGTGTAACTCAAGTGTTGGGTGTAACTATGGTTACGTCTGTGTAACTTAAGTGTCGGGTGTAACTATGGTTACACTAGTGTAACTCAAGTGTCGGATTCTAACTATGGTTGCGCTTGTGTAACTCAAGTGTTGGGTGTAACTATGGTTACACTTGTGTAGCTCAAGTGTTGGGTGTAACTATGGTTACGCCTGTGTAACTAAGTGTCGGGTGTAACTATGGTTACACTTTGTAACTCACGTTTCGGGTTCTAACTATAGTTGCGCTTGTGTAACTCAAGTGTCGGGGTTGCGCTTGTGTAACTCAAGTGTTGGGTGTAACTATGGTTTCACTTGTGTAACTCGTGTTGGGTGTAATTATGGTTACACTTGTGTAACTCAAGTGTCGGGAGTAACTATGGTTACGCTTGTGTAACTCAAGTGTCGGGTGTAACTATGGTTGCGCTTGCGAACTCAAGTGTTGGGTGTAACTATGGTTACACTTGTGTAACTCAAGTGTTGGGTGTAACTATGGTTACACTTGTGTAACTCAAGTGTCGGGTGTAACTATGGTTACGCTTGTGTAACTCAAGTGTCGGGTGTAACTATGGTTACACTTGTGTAACTCAAGTGTTGGGTGTAACTATGGTTACGCTTGTGTAACTCAAGAGTCGGGCGTAACTATGGTTACGCTTGTGTAACTCAAGTGTCGGGTTGTAACTGTGGTTGCGCTTGTGTAACTCAAGTGTTGGGTGTAACTATGGTTACACTTGTGTAACTCAAGTATTGGGTGTAACTATGGTTATATTTGTGTACCTCAAGTGTCGGGTATAACTATGGTTACGCTCGTGTAACTCAAGTTTCGGGTGTAACTATGGTTACACTTGTGTAACTCAAGTGTTGGGTGTAACTATGGTACACTTGTTTAACTTAAGTGTGGTGTGTAACTATGGTTACACCAGTGTAACTCAAGTGTGGTGTGTAACTATGGTTACACTTGTGTAACTCAAGTGTTTGGTGTAACTATGGTTACGCTTGTGTGCCTTAAGTGTCGGGTGTAACTATGGTTACACTTGTGTAACTCAAGTGTCGGGTGTAACTATGGTTACACTTGTGTAACTCAAGTGTCGGGTTCTAACTATGGTTGCGCTTGTGTAACTCAAGTGTCGGGTTCTAACTATGGTCGCGCTTGTGTAACTCAAGTGTTGGGTGTAACTATGGTTACACTTGTGTAGCTCAAGTGTTGGGTGTAACTATGGTTACGCCTGTGTAACTAAGTGTCGGGTGTAACTATGGTTACACTTTGTAACTCAAGTTTCGGGTTCTAACTATAGTTGCGCTTGTGTAACTCAAGTTTCGGGTGTAACTATGGTTACACTTGTGTAACTCAAGTGTTGGGTGTAACTATGGTACACTTGTTTAACTTAAGTGTGGTGTGTAACTATGGTTACACCAGTGTAACTCAAGTGTGGTGTGTAACTATGGTTACACTTGTGTATCTCAAGTGTTTGGTGTAACTATGGTTACGCTTGTGTGCCTTAAGTGTCGGGTGTAACTATGGTTACACTTGTGTAACTCAAGTGTCGGGTGTAACTATGGTTACACTTGTGTAACTCAAGTGTCGGTTTCTAACTATGGTTGCGCTTGTGTAACTCAAGTGTCGGGTGCTAACTATGGTCGCGCTTGTGTAACTCAAGTGTTGGGTTAACTATGGTTACACTTGTGTAGCTCAAGTGTTGGGTGTAACTATGGTTACGCCTGTGTAACTCAAGTGTCGGGTGTAACTATGGTTGCGCTTGTGTAACTCGTGTTGGGTGTAACTATGGTTACACTTGTGTAACTCAAGTGTCGGGTTCTAACTATGGTTGCGCTTGTGTAACTCAAGTGTCGGGTTGTAACTATGGTTGCGCTTGTGTAACGTGTAACTATGGTTACACTTGTGTAGCTCAAGTGTCGGGTGTAACTATGGTTACACTTGTGTAACTCAAGTGTCTGGTGTAACTATGGTTACACTTGTGTAACTCAAGTGTTGGGTGTAACTATGGTTACGCTTGTGTAACTCAAGAGTCGGGCGTAACTATGGTTACGCTTGTGTAACTCAAGTGTCGGGTTGTAACTATGGTTGCGCTTGTGTAACTCAAGTGTTGGGTGTAACTATGGTTACAATTGTGTAACTCAAGTATTGGGTGTAGTAACTATGGTTATATTTGTGTATCTCAAGTGTCGGGTGTAACTATGGTTACGCTTGTGTAACTCAAGTGTCGGGTGTAACTATGATTACACCAGTGTAACTCAAGAGTTGTGTGTAACTATGGTTACACCAGTGTAACTCAAGTGTGGTGTGTAACTGTGGTTACACTTATTTAACTCAAGTGTGGTGTGTAACTATGGTTACACTTGTGTAACTCAAGTGTTGGGTGTAACTATGGTACACTTGTTTAACTTAAGTGTGGTGTGTAACTATGGTTACACCAGTGTAACTCAAGTGTGGTGTGTAACTATGGTTACACTTGTGTAACTCAGGTGTTGGGTGTAACTATGGTTACGCTTGTGTACCTTAAGTGTCGGGTGTAACTATGGTTACACTTGTGTAACTCAAGTGTCGGGTGTAACTATGGTTACACTTGTGTAACTAAGTGTCGGGTTCTAACTATGGTTGCGCTTGTGTAACTCAAGTGTCAGGTACTAACTATGGTCGCGCTTGTGTAAATCAAGTGTGGTGTGTAACTATGGTTACACCAGTGCAACTCAAGTGTGGTGTGTAACTATGGTTACACCAGTGTAACTCAAGTGTGGTGTAACTATGGTTACACTTGTGTAACTCAAGTGATGGGTGTAACTATGGATACACTTGTTTAACGGAAGTGTGGTGTGTAACTATGGTTAAACACCAGTGTAACTCAAGTGTGGTGTGTAACTATGGTTACACCCGTGTAACTCAAGTGTGGTGTGTAACTATGGTTACACTTGTGTAACTCAAGTGTGGTGTGTAACTCAAGTGTGGTGTGAAACTATGGTTACACCAGTGTAACTCAAGTGTGGAGTGTAACTATGGTTACACTTGTGTAACTCAAGTGTGGTGTGTAACTATGGTTACACCAGTGTAACTCAGTGTGGTGTGTAACTCAAGTGTGGTGTGTAACTATGGTTACTCCAGTGTAACTCAAGTGTGGTGTAACTATGGTATTTCGGGAATTTTTGAACGCAAATATATATCTCAGTAATTGAACCTCTTAGACGAGATTTAAACAACTAGGTATACAATACATGTCAAAGTCAATCAAAAGTTTACAAATTCGGCAAAGTTGTATTGAATGGCGCCTTCGCGCAGCACGTTAAGGAGCAGAACGAGTCTACTTATTCCAACCACGAATACTATGCGATAATTTATATGAATGGCAACCTTTATTACAGTACCGGTAATACAATGTGAGGTATAAAGCGGACCTTGCGCGCTCTGAATGTAACCAGGGTTACCGTTCACACGAGTGTTACCTGTCGCCCACAGTCTCGTATTATAAACGAGTGAAAATAATAGTCTGTCTCGGAATGTGTATATTTACGTATGTACCGGTATATAATGTTTATTATTCATAACTGATTGGAATGCCGCATAAATATCTAAAATAAATAACAATAGCACATAACAATAATTGTAAACCCAGAAGATAGCAAAATCAGAACGAATGCATAATAAATAAATACATTCACTTTATTTAATTTAAACAAAGAATCACATTATTAATTGCATAGGAAAATATATGAGATTAAATTATAATTTATTTTGGCAAAGCTGCAATGCAAACTATTATAGCGTCAATAACATATCAAGGAAAGAGATAATCGGTTACCAGTTATCTAATGTATATCAAACATAAATTAATTATTACTCAGTAATAATAAATATTATTATAATATAATATAGATATACAATAAATATTATTACACAGTAAAACTGAGAGTTTTACTTTACAAATTGGTTTTAAACTACTTCCAAGACTATAAACAGACACCATATTTAAAGCATGTTGAGCAGGAATAACGTCACTGTTTATAAAGTATTCCATTCAGCACTATGGCCCGAGTATATATGTGTAGACCGAGCGCAGCGAGGGAGGTTTAGTGCCAGTGAATAATGCATTTTCATACAATTAATGGACGTGGCTGATATTGTTACATTATCTCAACTTATCGCTTAATTATTATAATTATTGTTGTAATGTTAAGAATGGATCCGATTCATATGCAATTAATTCTAGTTACCACACTCACACTGCACTGTAAATAATTAATTTAAGCCCGTTCTAGTATTAGCAGCCTGTTTGAAAAGCAGCTGCACATGACGTTAAGCAACTAATAGCTGATACAGTTTATAGTAGGAGCTGAATGAAAATGTAAACAAGTTGATTTCAAGCTGAAATACAGTTTATAGATCGTGGCTAAAGGGCAACATTATTTAATAAAAGTGTCAATCAATCACATAGTGTTTACGGAATACTACTAAGTTAGGCCCCGTTCGCACTACTACATCGCTAGTTATGATGACAGCTTGAAGCTAGATGAGCGGGTTTATACGATAGCTACATTATTACATAATATCCCAAATAGCATCTTAATTATCAAACTAATGAATTATTGAGCGAATTGAATATATCATTAATTTTTATTGTCATCCTCCTCTAATTAACTTGTCAGTCAGAAACTATGGCTTTCTTTCAAAGTTTTGCCTTTAGTGCGTTTGAAAATATGTTATCTCCATCCATTACCAATATTATTGCACCAGTCGCACCGCGGCTACTCTTAGCCTTTACTACTAAGATAAGGATGGGTGTCACATTAGTACAACACGATATGCTGTAAACAGTAGATAATTACTTGGCCAATGCAATAATAGTTAAACTGCTTGAAAAATAAATAATAAATATTAGAACATGTTCGTTGAAAAGTATCTATAATAATATAGATAATATGGTACGTAGCTTTATTCCGATATAAAGTAGGTAGGTAAAACACATTTGTAATTCAATTGAATAATATTATCCAAGGATGTTTTACGTCACATTACGTTACGGTATTACGTTACGTTACAGTTGAAAAACGGAACTTTTTACGTTACGATATTACATTACGGAATAATTTCCAAATTACGTTACTGTATTCCGAAAAAATAATTGCGTATTACCGAAAATACCGTAACGTAATAACCGGTTCAGATTCCATAGGACCACAAAGAGATATTTAAAGTTTCATCCTAATTTTGTCTAAATATCGGAAAATTATACAGAAGTTTCAATGTTTTGAAATTGCAAATTAACTTAACATAAAATTAACTTCAAATTTCCCGCTTTATTGATCACTATTCTGTATTCCTGTGTAGAACACCGGTACTGACGGTATTCCAGTAAGCTTTGGTAGAACGGGAACGGGTAGCTATCATACAAAAACATTCTACTACAGTTCTAGAATATTCACCCAATACTAAAAAATATTAAAAAAATATTATATTCTGGAATTTCTGTGATATAAAAACCCGGGGGGCTGCTACTCTCCCCTGCTAATACTGCTTCTAGTCGCTAGGAAACTAAACTTTACTCCCTTAACTCCGGTATAAAACGTTATTATTATTTTCCTTATAATAAACTAAGAATTTATTAATCTTGAAATTAACTCGGAAACTTTGTGAGTTAAAACTCAGGACGAGATTTATTGTGTTCTAGAACTCTGTACAATAGTGTTGCTGAAACTCTAAACATATTAATTTGTCGAGTCCTCAAACTATTATTTAGGTCATGTATCATATAGTTTAGATTATGTAGTTTATGTAATTTATGTTGTTATTGTGTTGTTGTACTTGTTAAGTAGCCTATACTGAAGAAGTGCGCGTATAATTAGCTTTTGGCAATATTGATAGGGGGACTTCATCATAAATAACAGGAGAAGCCGGGAGGCTGGATATAAGAAGACCGTGTAGAAGACAAACAAAACGCAGTAAAGCAATTAACTTTATATTGAATTAGCTAGAACGTGCAAGTGAAAGTGAAAGTTTTGTGTCCGAAAGCTGCGAAGTAAAATTACGTGACGGTATTGAAAATGCTATTACGTTACGGAAAAATATTGAGCTACGATATTCCTGAAAAGATACCGTAACGTAACGTAATAACATCCTTGATATTATCGTTAACAAAAGCAAAAAGTTGTTACAAATTTAATGTTTGCAGTTTTCGCTAACATTCTGCTTAGCTAATATTCTGTAACCATACCAGACGCGCAGCGCCACATCGTACGTAAGGCGTCGTTACAACGCACCGTTAAACAAGGTCACAAGTTAGGAATATGTTTCGTACAAGTTCACGATATTTTGCAAATAATTATCGCAAAAATATAATTTTGAAATAAATAAATAAGTTATAATTAATTATGTAAATGAATAAATAGATTATTTATTATTTTGGAGTGGATCATCAAATATCGAGGAATTTGTTTCGAATATTGAATCGACTGCTCTGCTCCCTGTAGAACCTGACTTATTCGATTTGTTTGACGATTTAGATTTCGCTTTGCGCTTTGTTGACGGTGAATCTGTAGCGAATATATCTTCGACAGCGTTATCTTTACTTTTGGGATTGGCGAATATATCGGCGGCACCGCCCCCAAATAAATCCTTCGACTCAGCGGCGAAGATATCTACAGACTGCTCCTTACGCTCTTTATCTCTCGGATTTCTTTTTTTCGATCGTGGCGATTTCGACAATTTTGGAAGATCAGAAAAGATATCGGTTGTATCACCGAATATATCGCTGTCTCGTATCGATCCTTTGGGAACAACAGGAGTGGATACAGGTGGTTCTAGAATGGTTGCCTTGGGTACTGGTGGTTCTCCTGTTTCCGAAACTGAACCAGTTTGTTCTAGAATCTGCGAAACAGAACCACGAGGTTCTACAGGAAATGGAATTGGTACAGGTGGTTCTAGTGATTTGGATGTGGCTACACCAGATGGCTTTGTAGTGGGTGGGGCTACACCAGATGGCTTTGTAGTGGGTGGGGCTACACCAGATGGCTTTGTAGTGGGTGGGGCTACACCAGATGGCTTTGTAGTGGATGGGGCTACACCAGATGGCTTTGTAGTGGGTGGGGCTACACCAGATGGCTTTGTAGTGGGTGGGACTACACCAGATGGCTTTGTAGTGGGTGATACCAACATGGGTGCATCTATTACATCATGGGGTGTTGGTTGGTTGTCGAGTACAGGCGATGGTTGTGTAAGTTTGGCTGACTGCAAGCCTCCACGCTTGTCAGTAGACGCAACTAAAGGATCGATCTGTGGTTTAGTCTCGGTTGGCGTGACATCAGGAACCCCGGAGGTGTTCTTTCCGTCGGGACTCACTGAACTCGCCGACTGCTGCCGCTTGCCGGGAGGCCGTCTGTTGCGCGGTAAGGCCGCCCTGTTTTTGGTCAGCGATCCGAGGTTCTGTTTGGAGGTATCGGCGGCCGAATCGAAGTCGATGACGGCTTGTGGGGCGGCGTTGCGGGGAGGGGGCCGGGCCCCAGGGAGCAGGGCCACCGGGTTGATGACGAGGCCCGGGAGTTTGTTGGAGCCGACGGGGTAGAACGCAGACTTCGGACGAGGTCGTGACTTCCTAGACTGGCGGGGCGAGTCGGCGATGGCCTCTGGACGGAGATAGTCGGTCTGGTCCCCGGGGGTTAGCGTTGAGTCCGACTTGCTAAACGGGGGGATTACTGGTAAATTCAGTTTGCCAATGGGTGATGTGGTTGAGTTAGTATTGCCAAGGGGTGATTTTACAGAAACGGTTTTGCCAAGAGGTGATGTGATTGAATCAGTTTTGTCAAGAGGTGATGTGATTGAATCAGTTTTGTCAAGAGGTGATTTGATTGAATCAGTTTTGTCAAGAGGTGATGAGATCGAATCAGTTTTGCCAAGAGGAGCAGTTTTGTCCGGAGGTGCCATTTTGTCAAGAGGTGATTTGATTGAATCCGTCTTGTTAAGAGGTGATGAGATTGAATTAGTTTTGCCAAGAAGTGCAGTTTTGTCAAGAGGTGAAGAGATTGAATCAGTTTTGAATGTTTTCTGTGTTGTCAATTTATTATATTTGTCAATAGGAGATTTCGGTGATTCAGATTTTTTGTCAAAAAGTGATTCAGCTCTGTCAGGGTTTTCTGAGGAAGACACGCGTTTGACTGGGACAGACTCATTATTCTTAGACTTTTCGTTTAACCCCTTTGGTGTAACAGCAAACAAATCATCCAGACTTTCCGACGAATCGGATTTATTCTTAGCGTCTGAGAAAACGGACTTGTTTAATTTCGGTAACTTGAACAAATCATCATCATCTGAATCGTCAAGGAAAACCGAAGATGATTTAGTCGGTTTATTGGTTTTTTTGATCACGGAGGGGCTGTCCTCTGGGACAACACTGTCCTGACTCAGGGGTGGGACAACACTCTCCCGACTCGGGGGTGGGACAACACTCTCCCGGTTGCTTTCCTTCACTTTTTGCACGGGTTTCGATTTTGGTGTAGAGAACAGATCATCGCTGTCGGAATCCGAACCGAATGGTTTGACTCCACCGAACATAGAAACACCACCAAACGGTTTTTTAACCGCAACTTCTTTCTTGGGAGTCACTAACGGTTTTTCGGGGCTGAGAATTTCTGAATCCGCTGCTGTCTTCCCCATTTTCTTATCCGTTGTTTCCATTTCCGAGACGGTTTTCTCGGACTCAGAGATGGGTTTATCCGCCTTCGCAATGGGTATGCCACCAGATGAACCGACTGTAGAGGTGGGTGTAGTCGGAGTGAACAGATCGTAATCCGGGACATCATCCATCTGTCCGGCGGAACTGAAGAGGAGCCCCTCGTTGCGGAACACCCCAGTGCCGGTCCTCTGTTTGTCCACGGGGTCATGACGGACCGGGTCGATGTCTCCAAACAGGTCGTCGTCAGTGTCGTCATCCGCGTTGTCGTCGAAGAGACTGAGAGTAGCGGGGCGGGTGGGCGGGGCGGCTGCTGGGCTGGACGGGACTACGGCACGGGGAGGTGGAGGCGAGGAATCTGACTCGATCGACAGAAACGTGTTGGTCTTCCGTTTGGGTTCCTCTGATTTCTTTGCGAAGGAGAATAAATCGTCTGAATCCGAATCCTCAAACACGTTGCTTTTCCTTGGTTTCGCTTCAGGTTGTTTTACTTCCGTTGGTTTGACCTCTGGGGTTTCCGGACCACTTGGTTTCCTAGCAACAACTCCCGGCGGTGCGAACACCGATACCGCACCGGGAGGAAGTCGAGGTTTACTAGTGGGTTTCTCTGTGAAGATGTCGTCCTCTTCGTCGCTGAATCGAGTCGCCCCAGAGGCGAATAATCCTGATTTGGACGTGAATAAAGAATCATCTTCTACTGATGAGGCTGTTGAGTAGTCTACAGGGGGAGCTGGACCCGATGGTACACCCGGAAGTGACACCTCGTCATCGCTTGATGACGTCATCGGTTGCAGCGATCTACTAATAGCAACAGGCGGCTTCCCGGAGTCACTAACGTCGCTGGACTCGACGCTACTTGACGAATCTTCATCGGTTTCCTCCACTTTCTCAACGAGGCCTTCTACAATCTCTTCGGAACCTTCATCTTCATCAGACTGGTCGGCCAACCCACACGAGTCATCCTGCATGAACTCGTTGGTTCCGATGATGAATGGCAGTGGACGGTGAGCATATAGATCCTTGGGTTCGAGGATGGGATCGCTGGTAAATCCTTCTTCATCCTCAGAGTCGTCAGCAGCGATGTTAACGTCGAGTCGTTGGAACGCATTCTCCATAACCGAGAGTCCCAACTCAACTGCAGCCTTCACAGCGGAAACCAGTTCCAGTTCGCGTTCTGCTTTAGTGCGTTCTGCCGGTGCCGATGGCTGTTCCTCCGTTTCAGCAGCGAGATGCGACGGATCGATTCGGTTCTCTACGTATTGCTGGTTCTCCAACATGTTGAAGTTATTAAAGATGTTCCTGAGTTGGCAGTCTACACCCTTGAGGGAGTGGTTGAGGTCTTCTACGTGACCCTCGGTGGTGTGAGTAGCGCTTACCAATGTGCTCGACCAGTTCTGTAGCTTCAGCAGCAAACCTGCATCCGATGCTAGCGACCAGTTTCCTGCACCGCTGCGAATGTCATCTGTAGACCAAACCCGTTCCCATGATTTTCTCTGGTCTTGATGACCTGCGGTAGGTGAGTTTGTATTTGATTGTTCTTCCATTTCTAAACTATCATAGATCAAGATCATACACTTTAGGCCAATATAATATATATATATTATTACTGTATTATGAGATTGTAGATTAAGGTACTCCTGTACTCGGTATTTATTACTGTATTACCAGTAGGCTACTACTACTATTAGGATCGACATGCTGCATTGCAGGTGCATTTTTAAGAGAATGCTGTGCCGGCTTGTCGACAAAATTTCGCCGCCACAGCTCCCTATCACCCATGTCATTTGCTAGATCTAGATTTGCAACGGCGAAAGCAATGTCCTGCAAAGCGGAGGCGACTTTGTTCTAGTGTCAAGCTTGGGGGAACCAATGAGACGTCTGTAGGTTAGTAAATCTGTAAATAACATTAGCTGAGTGCACGCACATTCTGACATTATCTCAATCCTGGCTGGGCCCGGTCACAGTGCTGTCTAATTGAAAATGAGGCTGATATGCCTGCATATCAATCATTATCGCAATCCTTTACTTCTTCACTAACAGTAGAATGGATACGTACAGCAAGCAGTTAGCAATTTTTAAGTAATTTACAATGACAGAGTAACTGACAGTGCTGCCCAAGCCCAATAATAACAGAATAATGGTTGCCAAAAATGGCAACCATTATTTTACTTAATTCTGAAATTCTAACAGTCTAATGGTTGCCAAAAATGGCAATAATTATTTTAGGTAGGCCTACATTTCGGGTTCGGCCTATTGCTAACAGCTGAACAGCTAAGAATGTAAGAGAAATTCAGACGAAGATTTTTTTCTTATAGGGGCCTACCGTACTGCCGTACGGTCAATTATATTTTAATTTCGGGTTCTTTTCACTTACCTATTTACCGTACCAAAATGCGATTTTTCTTCTGGCTGTCTGCCGTGGGCGTGAGAAAATTCGAAAAACTAAAAGTTGCCAGATGTGGCAATAAATATTGCCAGATGTGGCAAGTGTTGAGGTTGCCAGATTTGCCCATTGTACCGGTACCTAACTGTAATAAGACTATACAATCCGGTCCTACGTATTACCCAAAAAAACACAAAATTACCCAAAAATACACAAAAAAAAACACAAAAAAAATACAAAAAAACACAAAAATGTACCGGTACCCAAAAAACACAAAAAAACACAATATTACCCAAAAAACATACCCAAAAAGACAAAAATAATTTATATCCTATAGCAGGCAGGCAGGGGTATAGCAGGATAGGGTTGGAAAAATAAGTAGGATGGCTAAAACGTCTGTCCTTATCTGATCTGATCTGACGGTATCTGACACTTGTTCCACGTCCACCTTGGTTCAGAGCCCACCTTGGTGTAGTTGTTATATTGAATTCACATTTCACGGAGGTCTGGAGGTTGTGGGTTCAACCCCGGCATGGGGGCCAAGGTAGTTTTCGTTTCATCACGAATGCTTTGAAGGGTTTAGCGAGGCATCTCTGCCTTGCATCCTTAAATGGTAGCTAAATGAGTACTGGGCAGCTGGGGATTCTGCCCATGTCAGTCAATATAACTCTACCCCCCACCCCCCCCCTCTCTGAAACTAACGCTACTAACTAAAAGACTAACTGAAAATAACTAAAAGGAATTCATATAAAATAGGCCTAAGCTAGAAATTTTAATCTTGTTTTTAGCGGCGGGTGCCAAATTTTGGTGCCAGCCCCAAATTTTGAAATATTTCAATTTTGTAAATTGATTATTTGAAGCCTTTTTTTTCCGCAATAGGGGTTTTAGGCGTTCTAGTCTCGTTGGAATATATATGAATTGCACCAGGTGTAAGGTCCAGCTGTCCAGTAGTATACCGCTTACCGGATCCTAGTAACGATGTATCTTACCGTAAGATCTAGTAATGTATACGGGCTCGTACAGTATCTGACAACAAATCCCAGTCCAGGATATCTAAACAAACAGATACAATACACAAACTACTACTGGCGAGGAACAGAGCCTAGTGTCTATTCTATGTACGTGAGCGGGTCTAATGCCTACGAACTAGACAAAAGGATACAGCTGTCCTCTAACCGGTGAGGCAGATGTACAGTTACAGTAACAGACCAAACTCACGGGAAAACAATCCCCGCGCAGCGAATCCTAACTATCGCTGACAGTCCTAAATACCGTAACTTGCCGCGGTGTGATTTATATGGTTTATATACGAGCTAGTGGGTTAACAGACCTAGCGTAACAACACTGATTCAGTCCTAAATCAGTCGAAAGAGGGTCGTGCCTAATGTAACAATACTGCTGAGCAGAAAACAACAGTTTAATAACGAAAATGAAATACTCCCTATTGCCGTAACTAAATATCAGATCCTAATTTACAAATACAGATAAATTCTGCCTAAAGTAATATATAGTACGCTATAACTAGTAGAACTCTAAGGGTAAATATGTTTTAGGGCTGTAGGGCGTGTGTGTGTGGGTGTGTTACAAATAAAACAATTTTGGTGTATATCTTTTCACTAGGTTTTAGTGATTTTCTGACCGAAATGATACCATGCAGCCATGCGCTAGCTACTAAAATAAGCTGGTCGCGTTTGTAGAACTTTATACTTACAAATGACGTCAAAGCTCTCTCCTTCCTATCCACAACTCAATGGGTAACCACGGTGTTAGTAACTACACCCGTGATCGGCACTAATACCAGATTCTGGTTGTAAGATAAGAAATAGGGGTTAATCGCTACCGTACGTTAGCTGATCTGGTATACAAATTTGATTCTAGAACTTTGTTGCCGCGGTAGTTAGCAGCAATACCTATCAGTACGTGGCAAGGCGCGGTAGGATATTAATAAAACCTCCCTAGGTGCTAGGCCAAGCGGTGTGCCGGTAGCAGAAATACTCCTTGCCTGATCAAATAACTAACTTCAGGCAGGGGGGGGGGGGGTACTAATGTATGTTCTACAAAGCGAACCGGTACCAAACAGTCAGTACTACGAATCACTAAATTATGGAACATATGCTGTCCGTACCTATGTACTCGCGTACTGACGAATGGCAATAGTTCGGGGTAAATCTTTTCGACCTACGCGTAGGCCTACGCGTAGCTACGCGTAGGCCTACGCGTAGCTACGCGTAGCTACGCGTAGTTTGTAACTTCCATTCCTGTCATTTACCGGTAGGGCCAGACTTACTGCCTTTTTAACAACAACGCGTAGGTGTTTTAAAACTACGCGTAGTTATTTTGGAACTACGCGTAGGTATTTTGAAACCACGCGTAGGTGCTACGCGTAGGTGCCACGCGTAGCAGTCCTGATAACAATGATTTTTCATTTCAGGTCCGGTAGGGTTGAGTTGTTAGGCAAGTATCGGTATATGTCAGGTATCTGATTATCAGACAAATGTAATAACAGAATCGGAAACTCATATCTCTACATACAGCACTGGTAATAAATAATATTCGGCTCTTTCACATACAAACACAGAGGATGAATAAAAAGTAAACTTAAAATTCACGTCTCATGATTCAAGTATCTTTGTTTCCATTGGATTATTTAAATATTGAACAGTAGTAAATGCAGGACTGACAAAGGGGGTTTCTGCCTAAATATAATTATTTGATCCTAAATTTTGCGGCGTCCAGGACGGCGTCACGCTTACCCTGATCTATAGGTCTTACGGCGGGCAAGGGCGTCGAACAAAGTCTTACCTTCCTCATAAAGCGGGCGCTGCATGGCAAGTGGAGTATTACGAAGGGCGAAGGGGGTGCGCGGTCAAATCCAATGTGGGCGCTAGCGTGTTGTGGACATCTTTCCCCTGCGTTGCTGACGGCCTAACGGTCTAGGCTGCCATCTTCCCGATGTTTGGCTGTCCCAAGGTTGGACCAAAAGAAAACATGTTCAGGAGTTTGCAGTGTATTTACAGTTTAGCAAAAGATTTATCAAACAGAATTACAATAGTTTCAACAAGAAACCAACAAAGTATAACGAAATGATTAGTGCAACTAGTGCAGCAAGTTTACAAGAGTAAGTAAGAAGTAGTGAAGTACAAATGTGTGTGATAACCGAAGGCAAACCAGCCCTTTATATACTAAATCTGGGACATAGAATCCACTAGAACCTTCGAGAGTATTCGATGGCCTCACATTGGAGCAATAAGATATTTCATGCCCTATGATTGGCCCAACTCATCGTTCGATACGTTGTACGCACCTCATTGGCTTACCAATCTGTACCAAATGAAAATAAATGGCCCCAAAATACAAATTTCCCGACCGGGATTCGAACTCGTAACCTATCTGTAATGTAACCAACGCCTTAACCATCTGACCACTACGCCACGAGAGTAACTAGGGGTTTTATGTATACAAATATGAATAGGCATATTACATTACTGTAACTTAATCAAAATGCGTCGGATTTTCGAAAGTTTTTACGTTAAAGTTAAACTACAAATGCTATCTTATAGTGAAATAATTCATCACCGCTCCATGAAAACAGTAAGTAAGACTGTTTTCACCAATCGAAATACAAAATATTTACAAACTACTTCTAAATCTACTGGTGGGACCTAAAATATAAAATAATCACTATCTAATTATTGCATACTTAATATTGCAGATACGGCGTAAATACAATCGATCGTACATACAAATACAAATTTACCAATTAACTTTAGTGCCTAAAATACAAAATGCTTTCGGTTATCAAGATAAACAAATTAAACAAATCAGAACAAATAAATCAAAACAAATCGAACAAATAATTGTAACTTCTTTCAATAAATCTTTATATATTGTAAATATACATAATAAACTTCCACCAAATTAAATCAGTTCAAATATAAAATAAACATAAAGCGCTAATAACTTCCAAATAAGTCTTAAAGTGTCCCTTTGACGATATGAAAGTTCGTCCTGCTGGTCTGGATATCTTCTCCTGAGCACTAATTGCTAACGGTAGGCTCGCAAGCCTTCCTTTCCATATCTTGTTCTTCCAAACCCAACATTCAAATATAATGTCCGATATAAATACCCAAATATAGTGTCGAAATATAATATCCGAATATAAATATAGGCTCGCAAGCCTTCCTTCTTCTCGCTTTCCTATTCCTTTGCTGAGCGGGCTCGTCCACGTCCTCTATTGCGATTGGGTGGTGGTCGAGGTCGAACTGGGCTCGGACTTCGGCGTCGAGTTGTCGGTGGTTCCAAAACGCTAGGAAAGGGGACGACGGGAGTTTCGCACATCCGTCGTGCGCTCAATCCTCTAAATCCTCGTCCGATTCCAACTGTCGGCTTAACATCGGATCGAGTCTCCACAACGCTATGAGGAAGTCGAAAGGGTGGGACTGTTCCGTCCGCTGACACCTCGCTCTCTGACGTCGTTTGAATCCTAATGGGTTCCGGCAAAGCGTATCCCGTCCCTCCGCGTGGTTCTCTAGCGAGGGAAACCGTGCCCCGAGTCATCCGGATTTGCGACTTCGATGTCGTCCTCTCGGCGACATTTACTATCTTCTTTATCTCTTGTCCGGCCTTCTGGGCTTTGAGTATACGAAATTGCTGATCATCCTGTGGGTGACGCGTCTTCTCTGCTAACGACGTGGCCTTGAAGCCAGTCTCACGCAAAACGTCGGTCTCGTCCAGAATACACGAGGTTACGCGTTTGTGATAAAATGCGCTCCGGTATGCCCAAGCTATCGAATGCCAGGCTCCTCGATTCCGCTGTTCAACTCGCAGTTTATCGAATTCTCCGGCGGTAATCTTGTTCACCACAGTTTGAAAGTTCCAAGTATTCTTGTTGTCGGGGTGCACCGTCTACCGGCGAGCGCTACCGTCCACGTGATAATTCTCATCATCCGGGTCAGTCGGTATGTTCGTCTCCGTAGGTTGTACACAAACCATGGCATCGCTTTTCTCCAACTCGCGTATCTCAGTTCGCGTCTTCCTCGGAAGGTTCTCCTCTATCTCTATGAGTTGCCGCAACGGTTCGTCTATTAGCGCCAACTCGGTCGGATCCACATTGTCGTGATGGGCGGTAGGCTCGCGAGCCTTCCAGGATCCTTCCGGGCGTTCGAATTCCGCGTGGCGTTCCCCGTCGTAGGGTACTAACGTTAACATCGACGGTCTGTCGACTAGACTTCCCGCGTGAGTGAGATAGACGTCCCTGAAAACGCTAAGTCCCGCTCACGTGAAAACTTCGCAGTGCGCATCGGTGTTATAAAAGGGTTGGAGAAATCGTCGGAATACATCAGTATGCGTCCTTCCTCCATCGTAAAAGGTATGTCCTTCGCCGAGACATAACGGGTGTCGCTTTAGGGTTCTGGATACTACATCCGCGATGAAACAAACGTTAACCGAAGATTCTATCGCTAAATAGTATTGCAAGATTATTCGCGGAGGTGAAGTAATCGCCCAATACACGCAACCTCGCCACTTCAACTGTGACTCGAACTCGTTTACGCCGGGGGTATCTCCCTCTCCGTATACATCCGTGTATTTGCTCCTCTTACTCTCCTTGTAATCCCAACTGAACATTAGATATGAGATATAACCCGTCCCAGTTTTTAGCGTGTTATACTCCCTAAAATATCCTTGCTCGATAGCCCAAAGCAACAATGGTCTAGTATCCACGTATGGCGTAGGCAATCGGTCCTCTTCCGTGGGCATCCCTGCAAAGTCGCTAATAAGGTCATCCCGTACACCGGATCCGATCTTGACGATGCTCTTGTCCAACACAACGTCTCGCACGGCCTTTGGTAATATCCTAGCTTCTATGCTACAAGCCAGGTCCATGGATTTAACTATCCGTTTTATCATCGCGTGTCTTTGCGTCGTTCCTTCCGGCATAGGCATCTTTCTATCACTCCTCTGTCGGCTGAAGACATGTAACACGCCATCTGGTGCTCTAATCTGTATAGTCTTCGAAGTGAGGCTTTGCTGATGGCTTCCTCCTTCATCATCGTAAAACATATAACCATTCTCCTTTAGAGATCGGCTAGTCACGTCCCAATCGTCGAGTAAATCGTCGGTAGGGTTCCAAATTCTCCCAATCGACTTTTCATCATCGAAACTAATAGGTTTACCGGTCCAATTGGTCGTGATATCGGTGTCGGTCTCAAACGTTCCAACTCCGATCCATAATCGAATCGTTCTCGTCAGATATCCTCGCAAGATACAAGGTGCGATATCCGTCCCCGCGCGATCCACTTCCTTAAAGTCCGTAATATGTGGAGGCACGTTGCGTACGATTTTTTGAACTATTACTTTACGCAACTCGGCTGACTCTAACACATCACCAAAGGTAACCGATGGGAGGAAGTCCAGGTTCGAAATGATCTCCGGGTGTTCAACTATAGGGATCTCGTAAGTTGTCTCCTTCCGGGTCGGTATACTAATAGGAAAACTAGTTGGTCTTGGTATGGATATATACAGTATAGGCCTATTTCATTATTCCCCCTTACTGTCTATGGCACGGGCCTACATATCTTGCTTGCATTCTGCTTATATTATATTATACTGACCGGTTGTGTCGCTCCAGCATCCACTTTTACCTCAGCCTACAGGCTACAGATGTCTGGCTATGTACCGGACAGCCGGACATACCATGGCGCAGTGAGATAGGCGCAGTACCAGTACCGCGCTGCGCTTGAACTTACGCAATAAACTGCACTGCAATATCACCGATCGATCATCGATCGACTGCACTTCTGCACGTTCTGACTATGCTTGCTTAATAATTACCGGTAATAATTTGAAATTTCATATATTAAAAAAACATATTTAATTTGCGTGATGGACGAACTCCCAACCCAGGATGAAACGTGGGAAATTGATCCAGCTTCGATAGAACACCTTGACCGGGCAACTATTAAAGCACACCTCGCAAATGCCGGAATTAAGTACAGCGACAGAACGGCAACAACGGTTCTTAGAAAACGGTTGCTAAAGTTCGTAGAAGGAGCAGAATCAGAACCTGAACAAACCGGAGAAGTCGGAGGTTCCGATTTAGCTAAACTCCTCGCGCACTTTGTCGACCAGGATGCTAAACGAATGGAAGAACAGCGGGTTGAACGACGAGAACGGGCGGAAGAGCACAGACAACTCCTCTACCTCGTCGATCAAAACCAACAGCGTTTACTTGAGGGATTGCGGGAAGAGCGCGACGTAATAGCAGCTGCGGGCCCGGGATCGGCAACGCACGGAAGCTCCAGACGTCCCCAAGACCGCGAGGCAACCAAACTCACTGTACACCCGCCAAACATTATCGAGGATGACGTTTCCTACAAAACATTTAAACGGTGGGAGACAACATGGCGCAATTATGCCCGGGTGACAAAACTCGACAGCAAACCTATGGAAGATCAGGTGGCAACGTTCTTTTCATACTGCAGCCCTGATTTCCTAAACCGGATGCATTATGCTGTCAAAATTCCTCAAGATACCCGACTGTCAACGGACGAAATCCTCGTAAAAATACGGGAACACCTCCGCGCACAACAGAATATAACTGTAGACCGTTACAAACTGGTACGGACTAAACAGGAAGAAAAACAGTCGTTCGACGATTACTACATTCAGTTGTGCGAACTGGTGGATGACGCAAACATCGAAGTTATGACAAAGGAGGACTGGATCTCCACTTTAATAGTTTGCGGTATACGGGATGAGGAGGTACGTCAGGAACTTTTGGGTAAAAGGCCTGCCCTATCCCGCGATGAAACTGTCGATTTTTGCCGTAATCGGGAGCTGGCTGTTCGGGAAGATCAACGACTGACATACAAAGTTAACGCAGTTAAACCTCAGAACCGAGGGCGTAATTTTAGTAAGTCAGATAGCCAACGGAGCTCCAGTAAAGGTCGACAATTCAAACCCCATCCACAAATACGAGACAATAATCGCTGCTGGAAATGTGGTGGAGTTTGGCCTCACGAGAAAGATAAACCGTGTAAAGCCATCGGCCGCGAATGCAAAAAATGCGAACGTATCGGCCACTTCACCCATCTATGTCGCCAACCAAAGAAGACAACTTCCGGTGCGATTTCCCTCGCGAAAATTGGCGTCGAACCACGCGAACTAGCCCGGGAGGCCGGTAAACCTCGCATCTCCGTACAATTCGTGCATACCGGTACGGGGAAACTGCTAACAACAAGCGCTTGCATTGCAGACACCGGCGCAGACGTCACCGCTGGCGGAATCGGTATTCTAAATCGCCTCGGTATATCTATAAATAAACTTAGAGAATTAGACGAGCCACTGGAAGCAATAAACAGCAATCCAATAAAATGTATAGGACGTTTAAAACTAACTCTACAGATTGAAAACATGCGTTACAACGAATGGGTTTATATTTGTGACGGAATTAAAGATATTTATCTTTCCTTTACAGCTTGTAAAGCCTTCAACATCGTCCACGACGAATTCCCCACACCACTCCATTTAGTGAAGGAAAATAAAGTGGTTGCACCTATTAACATAGATGCTGAACTCGTAGACAAAATAAAACAAAAACTTCTGGAAGAGTTTAGTGACGTCTTTGCCATCAAAGGCCAACTTAAACCGATGCTGGGTCCCCCTATGACTATAGAAGTCAAGGAAGGTGCAAAACCTTTGTGCATCTACGCCACCCGCTCTATACCCTACGCCTACAGAGATAAAGCCCACGCCGAACTCAACGACATGTTGGACAAAGGCATCATTGAACGGGTGGGTGACCGGGCCACAGATTGGTGTCATCCCATGGTTGTTTGCCCCAAACCCGGTCGACCGGATGAAATTCGTATCACGGTTGACCTTACCAAATTAAATAATCAGGTGAAACGAACTATACACAATGCCAAAACTCCTTTCGACGTTGTCTCAGACCGCACACCAGACGCGCGTTATTTCACAAAAATTGACGCTAAGTCTGGTTATTGGCAAGTCGAGTTGGCGGAAGAATCGCGAGACCTCACTACCTTCTTAACGCCGTGGGGCCGGTTCCGGTACTGCCGGGCCCCGATGGGCTTCATATCCACCGGGGACTCATATAATTATAGGGGAGACATGGCTTTTGAGGGTATGGCCAACATAAATAAAATCGTAGACGACCTACTCATCGAGGATGTCGAGTTTGACACTCACGTTGAACGCGTTCGTTCGGTTCTACAACGCTGTCGGGATTTTGGCATCACCCTCCATCCTGAAAAGTTCAACTTCGCTCAAGAACGAGTAAAGTTCGCAGGATATATCGTTTCACACAACGGCATCGAGGCAGACCCCAACAAAGTAAAGGCAATCTCCGAGTTTCCCAAACCAACTAACATAAGTGAACTCAGAAGTTTTATGGGACTCGTTAACCAACTCGGTTGCTTTTCCTCGGAAGTCAGCGCTGCAGCGACTCCGTTGCGCGAGTTACTACGAACTCGCAACCATTTTACATGGGAAATAATGCATGATAATGCATTCGAGGCTGTTAAATACGCACTTCTAAAACCTCCAATCCTGGTACCCTTCGATCCGCACGCTGAAACACGGTTAGAAGTAGACGCCAGTCGATTGCACGGATTTGGCTTCGATTTACTGCAAAATAATAATAATAAATGGAAGCTCATTGCCTGTGGAAGCCGATTTATATCGGACGCCGAAACCCGGTATGCCACAATAGAATTGGAAGCCATTGCTATAAAATATGCAATGAGTAAATGCCACCTATATTTAGCTGGATTAGAAAGTTTTAAAGTTATGACTGACCATCGGCCTTTACTTTCAATCTTCAATAAACAAACCCTGGATCAAGTCGATAATACAAAACTCCAGCGAATTAAAGCTCAGCTGCAATCGAAATATCAATTTGAATTAGTGTGGCAAAAAGGTAAAGACAATAAAATTGCAGACTGTCTCAGCCGAGCTCCAGTGGATGACCCCGATACCACTGATGAATTATTAAAGGAAGATGACGATGTCACAAGAACCATAGCAGCTATACGGATAGCATTAACTAATACTCGGGACTTAGATCCTAAAAACGTTCTAGAACCACCTACAACAGACCCCGTTATCGAGGAAATCCGGAAGGTAGCCTTAAACGATAAGGCCTATCAGCAATTAGTTACTGAAATCCTAAGCGGATTCACAACTGAAAACCACACCTCCGGATTCGTCCAGCAATTTAAATCCATACATAACGAACTCTCCGTAGATAACGGCCTGGTATTATATGGTCCACGCCTGGTTATACCTAGTGCGAAACGAGCCGAAATTCTAGAACGCCTACACGCTGCCCACCAGGGTATGACGCGGACGAAACAAAGAGCGCGGTCCGCAGTCTACTGGCCGGGAATAAACAACATCACAACAAATCGTCAGCGTGTTACGGAAATGTTTCGTCGACTTAGGCGTTCCAACCAAACTTCGAAGCGATGGAGGACCTCAATTCGCCGCATCCAACTTTAGGAAATTCCTGCAACGTTGGGGGGTCGAATGGGCGCCTAGTACGCCGCATTTTCCGTCCAGTAACGGGCATGCGGAATGCCACGTAAAACTCATTAAAGGTCTATTGGCAAAAACGACAACCTCAGACATAAATTCTGAGGAATTCCTCGAAGGTTTACTCGAGGTACGGAACACACCACACGCGGATGGTCGCTCACCAAGCCAGATCGTTTTTGGGCGCAACCTGCGATCGCGTGTACCAGCCCATCACACTTCATTTGACCCGAAGTGGCAGCAGTCAGCCGAGACAGCTGACGCACGACACGAATTTATTCGCGAGAAAGCCGTCAAACACTACAATTCAACGGCGCGGAACCTCAAACCATTCCTAATAGGCACAAAAGTTCGCCTCCAAGACTCCAGATCTAAACGTTGGGATCGTGTCGGTATTATAGTTGGGGCCGGAAAACGACGAGACTACCACGTTAAACTACCTTCAGGTCGTACATGGTGGCGAAACAGACGTTTTCTCCGTCGCTACCACGAGGTCATTGAACTCGAAACACCACCGAACCCAACCCAACAGAAAACAGTTCCAACACCGGAGTTGGAAACTGAAAGTAAGAGCGTAATACGCCGCAGCACTCGTGTAACAAAACCTACCGTTCGATTTGGAGACTATAAAAATTAATTATTACACTAGAATAGTCATTTATTATTTTTAAACTATAATATGGTGTATGGGGTTCACTGTAAACAATTTTGATCTGACAAAATCGCCTAAAGGGGGAGTTGGTATGGATATATACAGTATAGGCCTATTTCATTATTCCCCCTTACTGTCTATGGCACGGGCCTACATATCTTGCTTGCATTCTGCTTATATTATATTATACTGACCGGTTGTGTCGCTCCAGCATCCACTTTTACCTCAGCCTACAGGCTACAGATGTCTGGCTATGTACCGGACAGCCTGACATACCAGGTCTCGCAACCGGTACTATCGCTCCAGTAGAATGGGGCTGAGGTTCTCGCGTCATCTCGACATGAGGTATCTGTAGTCTCTGCGACAAACGCTGAGCAAAGGTGATACTATCGAAGAGCTCGGGTGTCATCTCCTTGGGTTCGGTTTGATCGTGGGATATCCAATAGAATGGTAGGCTCGCGAGCCTTCCACCGAACTCCTCGATCTCGCCTTTCTCGTACGCCTTGTACGCCCTGTAGAGGCTCAAAGCTTCCCGTTTCTCTTGTGTCGACTTATTAGACTCGTCCACTACCATTCTGTAGACGTCTGGTTCGACTAATTTGGGTTCGTAAATAACAATTTCACCCGCGTTCGGTCCACTCATTTTAAACGAATGATACGGATTTGTCAAAGGGTATCCGCCTTCTTAGTAACATAGACTTTGGTGGTGTGAACATCGCGCTAATATCGGCTCGGGGTTCTCCGAGTTCAACCGCATAGGAATCGCGTTGTCTTGCTCACGCATACACGCTCCACATTTATAAAACAGTTTGTATATGGAGAACGCGTCCTTGGTCTCTGGATCCGCTCCTCGAGCGCGTCTATAAAGATGCATTCCTTCGAATTCGTCTCTAGCTGCAGGTAAGGGTTCATTTACCGTCAAGTATTGCAGCGTATGATACAATCGGCGTATCTTAGTGTCTGGATCCTCGCAAATGTCGCTAGCGTCGCATAACGCATCGTAGGAATATAACGCATTGAACTCCGCGTGTAATTCCTCCATTCTTTTGTTATATGCGTCCAACCGCTGTCGCGTAACATTCGGGTCCGCCTTGGATTTAGCGAGCTTGGCTGTACTCCTAGCCATACTCTCCACTCCAAACACACTAAAGTTTTTAGCTCCATAACGATTAAATGGCGCCTGGTGCTCTTGTTCTTGCGTAAACCCTTGACGTAACTCCTTATACATCTTCTCCGCCATCGTATACGAATATATATGGTTACATATCGTTACGATTCTACTAGATGAAGCACAAAATAGAGGTTAGATGTGAGGTGACTTAGAGTTTGTCGGCTTTTGGCTCAACTCTGCTCTAAACCCCAACCCATTTGCCTAATGACTTCGGGTTCGTGTGATTTCGCACTGGCTCCTAATCCAAAAATATTGTGCCGATAAAAAACGAATTCCGGGTAAACTAGCCGCGAGTCTAAAATACTCACCTTTTAATTTCCCCACTACGTTCCCAAAAGAAAATAGTGCAGTCGAGAATTAATTGGTCTAAATAATAGTAGACACGACTACGTAGAACAAGGCCAGTTTTCTTTTTCCAAAAAAATTTATCGGTAGGCTCGCAAGCCTTCCATCCGCTCTTGTCCTCCCCAATTTTAATTTTTATCTAGCTGTATTCTAGAATTTGCATTCACTGGAGAATCGTTTTTCTTAAATTTAAATCCAAATAAATGGATTTGTCTAATAATTTTTGAAAAATTGTCTCACTTGTGGGTTCCAAGTGGAATTCCATTCCTACTGTACACACAATCCCGCTCCTATGTGATACATAAGGGTACTACCCTCCATGTTCACATATAAAGACAATGGAATTCCACCGCTGTCTCTATCTACAGTGAAGAGGATTACAAATGCACATACAGTAATACAAAATACTAAATTGCTAAAATACGGTAAAGCTATGTGGCGGCCATCAAAGGTCCCACATCTATTTACTAATATTGGGTGGAGATTTGTAGTCTCCTGTCTCGTTTCTAGTTTCCTCAAGGAGTACGAGACGTTGTACAGGCCTATCTACGGTACGCCCGTCGATGGTCCTTACAGTAACTGTCCTCACTACACCAGATGTAGGGTGTGTGGTCAAAATGACTCCAGTCAGCCAAAACCGTCTTTTCAGATTAGCTTCAGCCAATAAAACATGGTCACCACGTCTCAAACATCGGGTATTTAGATACCAAGAGGTTCTGGTCGAAATAGAGGGCAAATAATATTTCTGCCATATTTCCCAGAATTTATTTGCAAGTAGTTGAGTGATTTTCCAAGCCTTGTTGCCGTATCTGTCACTATCAACGGGTACCGAAATGGGCAACAATGTCGTCGGCGCCTGCATAAGCAGGTGCGCTGGTGTCAAGGCAAACTGTGCGTCGTTATTGTCTGGGATCAAAGCGATCGGTCTAGTGTTTAAGATCGCTTCGATTTCTATTAGTAACGTTGTCAGTTGGTCGTCTGTCATTATGTGTTGCGTCGGTATCACTTTAGCCATAGCTGTCTTTATTGAGCCAATCAGCCTTTCCCAAACGCCGCCTCTCCACGGACTGTCTGGAGTGTTGAAATTCCAAACAATACGGTGAGGATGTAGTTCCTCGGAAATCTGGTTTTGGTCCAACTTTCTCAAAGCTCTGGTTATCTCGTTCCGTGCACCCACAAAGTTTGTCCCTTGGTCGCAGTAAATGGATTTGACCAATCCACGTCTAGCGATAAATCGCCGTAAGGCTAGGATAAAGGCATTGGTGGTTAAATCTGTCACACGCTCAATATGGACAGCTCTGCTGGCCATGCAAGTGAAGATCAATCCCCAACGTTTTACCTGTACCCTTCCGCGTTTCACGATTATGGGTCCAAAACAGTCTATCCCTGTCTCAGTGAAAGGGGGTCTAAACGCCTGTAGTCTAGCTAATGCTAGTTCACTCATTTCCTGGTGTCCTATCCTCGCGTGCACCTTCTTACAAATCATACAGTTCCGTGTTACCGAACTCAGTGCCTTACTAGGTCTAATCAGTACAAACCTCGAGCGTAAGTGTGATAGACAGTGGTGTCTACCCACGTGTTTGAGTTGTACATGTGCGTCCAGTATCATAGCGCGCTGTAATTCATGGTGTTGCGGTATGATGATAGGATACCTGAAGTCAAGTGCAAAGTCGATGTTTTGGAGTCTGGACTTGTGACAAAGTAAGCCCTGGTAAATAATCGGACTCCAACTCAAAATCGGTGAAGACTTAATCTGTTTACCTTGGTTGATCGCTGTGAACTCTCGTGCGAAATATCGCAATTGATAATGTCGAATGATATCAACTTCACAGTGGCCAACTTCCTTTAAGGTAAGTCTTCTAGGAAAGTCGCGTTCGCCTCTGGCATATTGTCTCAAACGTTTGAGCCATGCTAACTTGCGGCATGCGTCAGTCCATGATCTAGTTAGGTTCACTATCCGGTCAATGTAAGTGTTAGTGATGTCATCAGGTAAGGTGTAGTCGTAGTGTGGATACTTGTCTGGACTTGGTAGGCCCACGGGCCTTCCGGTAGGTTTGTCTGAGTCCCCAAGTACGTCAACCTTTACGGTCTTACCTTTACCGTCCGCACCTAATGTGTCGACTGACAGTAACGGTTTCAACTCTACAGTATCAGTGTGTTCCTGTGAGCCTGTAAGCTTCCTAACCTTAGTCACACGTTTACCTGTAGGTGGTAAGTCAAGTACTTTCTTTGAGCGGAGTGTGATCGCTGTGGCCACACCTTTGTCGTCCAAAGAAGTCAAATTCGGTAAGTCTCTAAAAGTCCGCTCCAATGGGTCTTTTAGTGGAGTGTCTAGTAGACAGTCTGGTGAAGCGTCCGGTGAACAGTCTGGTGAGGCGTCTGGTGAGACATAGCGCGGAACGTCTGGCGAAATGTCCTGTCGTCGGTCCCAAAGTCTGTCTGGCGTAACTTCTGTCAGAAAGTCTGGTCCAAAGTCTGGTGGACAGTCTGTCGAGATGTCTGGTGGAAAGTCTGGTGAGACGTCCGGTAGACATTCTGTCGAGAGTTCCATAAAACAATCTGGCGAATAATCCGGAGAACAATCTGGTGTCACTTCTGGTGAATAGTCTGGCGAGTAATCTGGTGAACAATCCGGCGAAACGTCTGGTGAAATCTCCCGCGGAACATCCGGCGAAGGATTCGTACAAGCGTCTGGTCGAATGTCTGGTGAGACGTCTGGCGTAATGTCAGGTCTGGCGTCCAGGTCATCAGATTTCGTCCGTCCTTGTTTCCTCTTGACCTTGGCGTTGGCTTTCGCTTTGGACTTGACAACCTTGTCGATTTTTATCTCGGCACCCTCTGGTATGGTGTTGGTTGTCTAGTCGAATAACGGTGGCCATTCGTCTGATGGTCGCTGTAGGAAATCGGGTCCTCTAAACCAAAAGGATTTATTGTCCGGTTTACAAAAGTCAAGCGGTTGCATCCCCCGCGACACGATGTCAGCTGGGTTCAGCTTCCCTGGACAGTGACGCCAATCTTGTTTGAGCGACCGGTCTAGTATTTCAGCCCGTCTGTTGGCTACAAAAGTCTTGAATTCAAACGCTTCATTGTTTATGTACCAAAGTACCAACGTCGCATCCGTCCAATATGTGACCTTCAAGTTAGCCTCCAGCTCGCGTTGAACTAGACTGACAATATCGGTGGATATCGTCCCGGCTTGCAGCTCTCCACGAGGTACAGTCATATACTTCAATGGCATTGTTCTAGCCTTTGAAGTAACGAGAGACACATCGTAGCTGTCCGATGTCACTTGTCGTCTAAGGTATAAAGTAACCCCCAATCCATCCTTGCTAGCGTCACTAAAGCTGTGAAGCTCTAAATCAGCAGGAAAGGTGGTTTGCAAAGGAAAGTATACCCTCGGTATGGTATAGTCTTGTAGGAACGTCAGTTGGGCTTCCCAGTCCCTCCATCGCTCAGCTAACTTTTCTGGGATGGGATCGTCCCATTCCAGTCCGGCTTGCCAAATGCTGCGGAGTATGATCCTAGCATGTAGGATCACTGGACTAATGAAACACAATGGGTCATACAATCGACTCATGGTCGATAAGCAAGTCCTCTTAGTGAGAGGTCTAGTCTGGTCGTTGGACCTTACACGTACCCTAAAATTGTCGGTGTTAGGGTCCCAACTAAGTCCTAATACTTTGGTCGTCGGCAGAGGTTCTAGGTCTAAGTCTAAATCACCTCCACTGCGATCCATCGGGTCAAATGAGTTCACCAGTTCGGGTTCGTTGGAAGCGAACTTCGTCAGGTGAAATCCGCCCTCAGCGAGACAATCTTGGAGTTGGTGTGCTACGGTTGTAGCGCGCTCCAAGGTGTCAGAACTCTTGAGGCCGTCATCCACGTAGAAATCTCGTTCCACGGTCCGAACTACTTCTGGATCAAATTGGTCTCGTCTGTCCAATGCGATCTGCTTTAATGCATACATGGTGCAGTTGGGGCTGTCCCTGGCTCCGAATACTCTTACCTGCATTTGGTAAGTTTCTGGCGGAAGTTGTAAGTTTCCGTCCAGATACCAAAGAAACCTCAAGCTGTCCCTGTCCCGCTCCAAAGCCTTAACCTGGTGAAACATGGCCTCTACGTCACAGGTGAAAGCCACTTTGCGTTGTCTAAAACGCATTAGGACTCCCATGAGGTAATTGTTCATATTCGGCCCGTCCATCAATTCCCTGTTCATAGATATCCCTTGGTAAAGCGCGGCACAGTCGTTGACTACACGCACCTTGCCAGGTTTGTCCGGGTGTCGAACAAAATGATGTGGCAGGTAATATGTCTGGTCTAAGGTTACCTCGGGATTTAACATCCTAATGGTGTATCCCTTTTGGAGATACGTCTGAAGTTGTGCATTGTATTGCATATGGGCCGTCTCGTCTCGCAACAATCGCTGCCTTATTGATTTGAGTCGCCTCAAAGCAAGCGGGTAATTGTTAACGAGTTTAGGTTGTCCATTGCGCCACAACATACCAACCTCATAGTGGCCATTCGCGGTCTGGCGAATGGTATCTCTCATAATATTTAATGACCGTTTTTCCTGTTCTGACATAGCGGTCTCGTAACTACCGGGTTCTGCTGAATCCTGTTCCAACCATTGAATGGTCCGTTCAGTCAGCAGTCGGTCAAGCGCTGCTTGCACTGCGCCATGGTCCTCGTCCACGTCTTCGTCCGCTGTGGTGGCTAGTGTCAATGTGTCTGGTAGGCTCACAAGCCTTCCGGCGTCACTAGTCGGCGTCGAATCGTCTTGTGGCAGTTTGACAACCTCTTGATCTGTCGGTAGGCTCGCAAGCCTTCCAAGATCAACGACCGGTGTCGAAGCTTGGTGGGTGGGGTCAATGACCTTCGGATTTTTCGGTAGGCTCGCAAGCCTTCCAAAATCCTCGTTCATCGAGTCATCCACGGCAACAACCCTTTGGTCTTCAGTAGACAATACAACCTGGTTTGCTGCAAGTAGTTGTAAGTCAGAGGTCCGTGTGGTCGTGTCCAGATCAGTTACGTCAGTATCGGTGGCGTCTGCGTTAGCGACGCAAGTCTGTCGTAGTGCCGTCCGTACAATTGGACCACAGGAGTGTGAAGGAGAATTATCTATCGTGTTAGTCAATAAACTACACGTACTCAAAACGTCGTCCTCCTGGTCACTTACCTCTAGTGAACGTATTGGTGCTCTAGTATACCAACCTATGGGAGTTCTACATGCGTAGGGGTTGCCCGCTGTAATAACAGATGGGCGTGTCTCCCATACCTGATGTAAGTTAAACTGGTCTGTCCCAATTAACATCGCAATGGAACGATAATTAACAGGACATTCCGGTATTCCAAGGTGTCGGAAATACTTACGATCTTCCGGTGATTGCTCTGGCACAGGGCCGAGCAAGTTACCAAAGTCCTTCGTAGCTGCAAAGGTCAAATTTCTTACCGGAAGTAATGAGCGCTCCTCCTTGCTGTGTTCCGCTTTGGAAAGAAGAGTGTCTAAGGTTAGTTTTACTCTCGTCACAGGGATCGCTCTCTTACCATGCATGCTGCTTACAGTATACTGAGCAGTCTTACCTTGACTCATGTCCGTAACCACGTCGGCTACTTGTTCGTCGACATAACTATGCGATGACGCAGAGTCTAAGATAGCGTATATATGCTTGCTCCCTCGGGTTCCGGTAATCTTTATAGGAATCACGCTAAACCCTTTCAATTGGTTCTGTGTGAGGAGCGTTATCGATGGCTGTTCCTCACCTGCATGCACGTAGAAAGTGTCGTCTTCCTCCTCGTCCGATGATCCTGACTGATCCATACAATCTGCACAAAAGGTACGGATCTCGCGCGGCGCACGCTCCTTATAAAGCGCGTCGCATCTAGCCGCTTTATCTGGATGCTCTCGTCGAAAGCGTTTGGTTGGAGTATGACTGGTTGTGTGGAGCAACGCGTCATGGTTACGTCCACACTGAGGACATGTGTCGCTCGGGCAATCCTTCCGGACGTATCCTGGCTTCATACATCTCCAGCAGGAATCTAATGATCGAATCTGGAGTCTTCTTTCTTCAATCCCTAACTCCTTAAAAGCACGACATCCACAAAGTTTATGTCCGCTATGGTTTCTGCCATTCCGCTCGCAGTATGAGCATCCCACAAAGTCCGCTGGCAACTGTTGTCGTGGCTGCGTGGTGCCGATAGGCGTCAGAACTTTAGAAGTCTCAGTAGGGGTGGCGTAGGTAATGGCTTTCGCGTTCGTCGGAGATGGTTTGGTCCGATTCGGCGCAGAAATAGCTATCCCTTCCGCCGCGATATGGTGATCGGTATAGTTCGATCGAGTCTCGATCACAGCCTCCCGTGAAATCAGTTGGTAGATGTCGGTGAGTTTTAAAAGCCCGCCGGCCTCTTCACGCTGGTACTCGATGCGTCGCCATTCTCGTCGGAGTCGATGATGAAGTCGACCGATTATCCTGATGAGAACCGTCGGTGCGTTAGCGTATTCGAGTTGTCCAATGGACCGTAAAGTCCCTATAGCGTTTTTGATTTCGTCCGCGAGTCGTAGAAGGTCGATCGGTTTCGAAATGCTGCCTCCTCTACAGAGGTCTTCGATAATGGATTTAGCCATGGCGACGTTACCTCCGTAAATCGAATATAAACGGTCGTACGCCAACTCAAAGGCATCGGGAACACCAATAAAGGTTTCCGCTAATCGTTTCAGCTCACCAGACAGGACTAAGAGCAAGTAATTAAACTTCTCCGTCGAGGTGAAAGCACACTTAGCGATCTGGGACTCTACATAGTCTACCAGTGTGCGCCAGTGTTTCGCGTTGCCAGAGAACTTCGGCGGTTGCTGTGCCGGTAATCCGTGTCTAGCCGCGAATTTCGCAATCTCGCTAACCAAATCCAACTGTCCGCGTCCCTGTTCGGCGGCGTCGTCCAGTCGCTCCCTTCCGCGCGTTGTTCGTCGGTAGGAATTATTAACGGGATCTTCTTCTCGATGGGTCGGAGTCTGTCTAGTCTCCTGTTCTCTCCTTGGTGGTCGATGTTGTCTAGGTTGTTCCAACTCCACGCTGGTTCGTGATCGATCCGACGGTTGCGCTTCGAGTCGTTCTTCGAGTTGAGCTATTCGGTCTGTCATCTCGGTGAACTGTTTGGCGCTGATCGTTTCCGCTGGTTTCAACGTGGGTTTCTGTTGGGGTGTTTCTCGTGGAGGATTATCGATATAGGTGTTCGTCGATCGTTCCTCTCGTTTGTAATCATCCGCCGCTCCAGTACGGAATATTTCCCGTTCCGTCGACTCCGAGTCACTAGATGAGTCGTTGTCGTCCGGATAAGGTGGCTGGCGGTTTCGCGTCCGGCGTATTATTCTTGGTCTCGTCCGTTGTGGTCTGGGATCTACGGCTCTCCGTTGTTCGGTAGGCTCGCAAGCCTTCCACGAAGTCATAGGTCTCTTTATACGTTGTTCGATCCCGTGGGTACTACCCATATCCATCCTCCTCCGTAGTTCGATAGGCTCGCAAGCCTTCCATGAAGTCGTAGGTTGCGTCGAACATTGTGTCAAGGGTTGAGTAAAATAGTCGGGTTTCGTAGTCGATCTATAAATAACTGGGTTCGCACAGCACGTCACAGGTTTAACTTGTAATGGTTTACTCACCTGTTTAATGGTCATAAACGCAGGTTCCTCTCTTCCTACAAGTAGACTATGACTTACTGTAGGTGGACTAGTTATGTTACCTGCTAAAATTGGCGATGAAGTCGCCCTAGGTTGCGGTATTTCCGTCACAACAAACCTGTTGCCTTGCGTCGAAAGCACATATATTATTTCCTTAGGTTTCGTAACAAAGACCAGTTTTATCGGAGTCGTGGGTTTGAGCATAGGAATAACTTGGGGAAAACGTCTACAGTAATCCTCGACGAACTCCTCTCCTCGATCTATCGCTCCCACACTTCCTTCCTCGATTCGCTTCTGAATTCCGCGATATCGAGCTTCCATGCGATCCAGGGCAGACAAGTCGTGTCCAGCTCGCGATCTTATAGATCTATCTCTCGCGTCGAGTTCAAGGTCCGCTTGCGCGTTCGCTGCCTCGCGCGATCTACGATTCAGTTCGAACTGTAGTTGCATCTCCCTTTCGCGTCGATCCGCTACTTGTTGTTGTGCCGCTAACTCCGCTTCCTGTATAGCTAAACGTGATTTTATTTGCCGTGCCTCCAACTGAGCACGCGCGTCAGATGCTTCTTTCTGTCGTGCTAAGTCCTCCTCTAATCTTCTCAATTCTGAGGCTTCGACTTCGGCTTGTGCCTTGAGTTGCGCAATTCTCGTTTCATCTTCTCTACGTTGTTTCTCTCCCTCAATAGCAATCTGTGCCATCTGGTGTTGCGCTTCTTCCTCGGCGACTTGTTGTCGGCGTGCAACCTCCTGTTGTTGTCGAGTAATTACAGACGCTGTCCTACTAACATCGCCAATGTCACTCCGCATGCTAACGAACGATCTATCCATTGGTGGAATTTGGTAGGCTCACGAGCCTTCCGTAGTAAGAACTTCCGTCGTCCCTCGCGGTTCGACTTCCGGTTCGTCGATCGGTACGCCGCATCTACGAAGAAAATTGGTGAGCGTTTCCAACCTCCCATCCAGGCAGTAGAGTTCTTCTTCCTCTTCGGGTTGTAACAATGCGTCCGAAACTGACTCACCTAGAAGTTGGTCGAACTGCTCCTGTTGAGCCAATCTTATCACCGACTTAAACTGGATAAGGCTTTCTCTCGCACTTACCAACTTGTCTATTATCTTTACCTGAGTAAAGTTATCGCCACGCAACTCTGCAAGTTCGTCTAAACCTTTAAGTTTTTCTACGGAGGCATGTACCCTACTTTCTATCCTTACCTGTAATGTGTAGAACTCGTATCTCGACATCGGGGCGGTTAACTCGCGTAAAACGCGAAAACCTTCTCTGAGGTTCCGAGTAATCTGGGCCATGTGTCCTCCTATACTCCTAATAACGTTCTCCTGGCTTCCAGTCGAACTTACCATGTCCGGTTCCCGCGATTTAGTCTGCAGGACGGTAAGGAAATCTTCGATTCTGCCGTCGCTACGCATTGCGGCTTCCGGTATTTCCGTTCGGGGTACCGGCGACGCAAGCGGTGTGACATCGGTGGAATCTCGGGTTCTCCTTCTCGGTTCGTCTACTGTCGATCTGTCCGGGTCGCACGAGTCATAGTCGGTAGGTGGGTATCTTGTCGAATGGGGTGTGTCACTCATGTCTTATTATATACGTCAAGTACGGGTAATAAAATGTCAAAGTGTCTGAATGTTGAAGTGTCAAACTTACCCTGGTATATATAGTATATATATACCCTAACCGGTACAAATAAATCAACAAAGTCAGAATGTCGAAATGTCAAAATGTCGAAATATCAAACTTACCTTGATATATATATATATCATATATATACCCTAACCGGTACAAATAAAACTAACAAAGATTGGGCCTGAAGTTTCGCGATTTTCGCCTCATCTTCTCGGCGTTGTTTCTCTCCCTCAATAGCAACTTGTGCCATCTGTTGTTGCGCTTCTTCCTCGGCGACTTGTTGTTGGCGTGCAACCTCTTGTTGTTGTCGAGTTATCACCGATGTCATTCTACTAACGTCGCCGGCATCGCTCCGTACGCTGACGAATGATCGGTCCAGTGGTGGAACAGGGTAGGCTCGCAAGCCTTCCATAACTAGAACTTCCGTCGTCCCTTGCGGTTCAACATCCGGTTCCTCGATTGGTACGCCACATCTATGAAGAAAATCGGTGAGCGTTTCTAACCTTCCGTCCAGGCGATATAGTTCTTCGGGATGTAACAACGTGTCGGAAACAGACTCACCCATCAGTTGGTCGAGTTGCTCTTGTTGAGCCAATCCTACTACTGATTTAAACTGGATGAGGCTTTCCCTCGCACTTATCGATTATTCTTACCTTTGTAAAGTTGTACCCGACTTTCTATCCTTACCTGTAAGGTGTAGAACTCGTATCTCGACATCGGGGCGGTCAACTCGCGTAAAACGCGTAAAATGTCTTATTATATATGTCAAGTACGGGTAATAAAATGTCAAAGTATCAAAATGTCGAAATGTCAAAATGTCGAAATGTCAAACTTACCTTAGTATATATATATATATATATATATACCATATATATACCCTAACCGGTACAAATAAAATCAAAGTATATAATGAAATATGTAATAATCTAGCCTACCGGCTAAATTTGTACGAATAAATGAGATAACGGTATACGTTACCAAAATGTAGATCAACAAGTACAAATAATAGGCAAAACAGCAATGTCTAACGGGAAAATAAGTACCAACAACACTACTAATTAGACAGTGAAACCCACAAATTTTGAGTACTACTGTGCTTTCTTAAGTTTGAACGACACGAGTCGTAAAACTTACATTCCTTTGATCTTCCAGTCGTGCAAATTCCCAAATACAAACCGGACGTGGGTTGTTCCGTTTTTCGGCGGCGTGGACGAATTTATTGTCTCCCAAACTTTGCGAAAAGCGGTCTAATCCTCGAAGCGGTCCAGAAATGAGTCCTTGAGTCCTGAAAAGTCGAAGGTGAGAGTTTTACTTCTACGCTACGAAATTCTTCCTAGGTACCGATACAACTTGGTCTTTAAACCCTATGTACCTTTTCAAGTACCGAAAAGTAACACCGCACACACACGGCGTAAAACAAAATGCTACAAACTAACTATTAGCTAGTCAAATATTAAATACGAAAGTACTAGCTACCCTAAAAGCCTACTGAAGCAGGGGACGTTCTTCAAATTACTAAATTTACTAACCTTAATTTTTTAAATATCTCCTACTTTCAATAGCTAACAGTATGTGAGAAACCTCACGGTTGGATATATATTTCCTACTTTCGTAAGAGAAAATATTTCTCACTGTAAGGTCCAGTAGTATACCGCTTACCGGATCCTAGTAACGATGTATCTTACCGTAAGATCTAGTAATGTATACGGGCTCGTACAGTATCTGACAACAAATCCGAGTCCAGGATATCTAAACAAACAGATACAATACACAAACTACTACTGGCGAGGAACAGAGCCTAGTGTCTATTCTATGTACGTGAGCGGGTCTAATGCCTACGAACTAGACAAAAGGATACCTGTCCTCTAACCGGTGAGGCAGATGTACAGTTACAGTAACAGACCAAACTCACGGGAAAACAATCCCCGTGCAGCGAATCCTAACTATCGCTGACAGTCCTAAATACCGTAACTTGCCGCGGTGTGATTTATATGGTTTATATACGAGCTAGTGGGTTAACAGACCTAGCGTAACAACACTGATTCAGTCCTAAATCAGTCGAAAGAGGGTCGTGCCTAATGTAACAATACTGCTGAGCAGAAAACAACAGTTTAATAACGAAAATGAAATACTCCCTATTGCCGTAACTAAATATCAGATCCTAATTTACAAATACAGATAAATTCTGCCTAAAGTAATATATAGTACACTATAACTAGTAGAACTCTAAGGGTAAATATGTTTTAGGGCGTGTGTGTGTGGGTGTGTTACAAATAAAACAATTTTGGTGTATACCTTTTCACTAGGTTTTAGTGATTTTCTGACCGAAATGATACCATGCGCTAGCTACTAAAATAAGCTAGTCGCGTTTGTAGAACTTTATACTTACAAATGACGTCAAAGCTCTCTCCTTCCTATCCACAACTCAATGGGCAACCACGGTGTTAGTAACTACACCCGTGATCGGCACTAATACCAGATTCTGGTTGTAAGATAAGAAATAGGGGTTAATCGCTACCGACGTTAGCTGATCTGGTATACAAATTTGATTTTAGAACTTTGTTGCCGCGGTAGTTAGCAGCAATACCTATCAGTACGTGGCAAGGCGCGGTAGGATATTAATAAAACCTCCCTAGGCCAAGCGGTGTGCCGGTAGCAGAAATACTCCTTGCCTGATCAAATAACTAACTTCAGGCAGGGGGGGTGGGGTACTAATGTATGTTCTACAAAGCGAACCGGTACCAAACAGTCAATACTACGAATCACTAAATTATGGAACATATGCTGTCCGTACCTATGTACTCGCGTACTGACGAATGGCAATAGTTCGCACCTGTGAGAAATACAGGTTAACCCAGGGGTTCGCAGGACTGACAAAGGGGGTTTCTGCCTAAATATAATTATTTGATCCTAAATTTTGCGGCGTCCAGGACGGCGTCACGCTTACCCTGATCTATAGGTCTTACGGCGGGCAAGGGCGTCGAACAAAGTCTTACCTTCCTCATAAAGCGGGCGCTGCATGGCAAGTGGAGTATTTCGAAGGGCGAAGGGGGTGCGCGGTCAAATCCAATGTGGGCGCTAGCGTGTTGTGGACATCTTTCCCCTGCGTTGCTGACGGCCTAACGGTCTAGGCTGCCATCTTCCCGATGTTTGGCTGTCCCAAGGTTGGACCAAAAGAAAACATGTTCAGAAGTTTGCAGTGTATTTACAGTTTAGCAAAAGATTTATCAAACAGAATTACAATAGTTTCAACAAGAAACCAACAAAGTATAACGAAATGATTAGTGCAACTAGTGCAGCAAGTTTACAAGAGTAAGTAAGAAGTAGTGAAGTACAAATGTGTGTGATAACCGAAGGCAAACCAGCCCTTTATATACTAAATCTGGGACATAGAATCCACTAGAACCTTCGAGAGTATTCGATGGCCTCACATTGGAGCAATAAGATATTCCATGCCCTATGATTGGCCCAACTCATCGTTCGATACGTTGTACGCACCTCATTGGCTTACCAATCTGTACCAAATGAAAATAAATGGCCCCAAAATACAAATTTCCCGACCGGGATTCGAACTCGTAACCTATCTGTAATGTAACCAACGCCTTAACCATCTGACCACTACGCCACGAGAGTAACTAGGGGTTTTATGTATACAAATATGAATAGGCATATTACATTACTGTAACTTAATCAAAATGCGTCGGATTTTCGAAAGTTTTTACGTTAAAGTTAAACTACAAATGCTATCTTATAGTGAAATAATTCATCACCAGGCATATCATCAACGTTGTATTTTTCGGTGCCGTGTGCAAAATTTGGTGCCAGCAAGAAATTTTGAAAATTCATTCAATAGTTCAATTGATTGTGACAACTCATAGTTCTATCTTACATTTTAGAGGTTTAAAGGGGCTCTGAATTTGACGGAATGAATATTTTTCTAACAACTATATATAGTATATACATCTCAAACTTGTATTTTTCGGAAATATATGGCAGTATTGGGTTTCTTGCGTTATACGGATTTGTGAGGGTTCTGAATTCAATGGAATATGTAAAAATTGCATAAGAATTCTGAAACTTGTATTTTTCGGCGGTGGGTGAAAATTTTCAACAACATCGTTTATTGTTTTGGTTAGAAATTGCCGCCGCTGTAACCTGCTCTTTTCCTTCAATTGGAAGGTAAAAACATCGTTTGATTCCCACCTTCCCACCTACCTTACCATCTTCCTTCATCGTTTGGGTATAATAAGCATTTAAGTACCAAGGTTAAGGCTGAATCACCAGCCGATCGCCTCAATGGTTGGAAAGCCCACTTTGAAAAGCTCCTCAATAATGACAGGGTATTGCCTGATAACTTTATAGAAGTAAAAGTGTCTGAGTCTGTACTCCCAGATATTCCCATTGGCGATATCTCCTTTGCAGAAGTGAAGGCCTGAAGGCTGCTGCAAAGAGCATTAAGACCAATCGTGCCAGTGGAGTAGATGGTGTTCCCCCTGAGGTCTTTAAAATACCTGAGTGTTTAAAGCTCATCTATCCCATCATACTGTCATAGTAGACATGTACCGAACAACAAGAGTCCCACAAGAAATGAAAACAAATAAGTTGGTGCCAGTTCCCAAGAAGGGCAACCTAACACTCTATGGTTCTTTTCGGGGAATCTCATTGATCTCGATTGCTGCAAAGCTATACAATAGGATTCTATTAAATCGCATCAGGGATCCCATTGAGAGACTGCTCCATGGAAATCAGAATGGGTTCCGTAAAGGTTGTGGGACCATGGAGCCCATTTTGGCACTTAGTCAGTTAGAAGGATAATTGAAGAGTTATCAAAAAAGAAAGACAGGCATCTGGCTGTTATCTTTGTTGACTTCTTCAAGGCCTTTGATTCAGTCTCTCGCTCACGTATGTTCAGCATACTTTCATTATATGGGATTCCTGATGAAATTATTGCAGCAATCAGATCAGTATACGATGGTTCGACAACATTTGTGTCTACTGTTGACGGTGACACAGAACCATTTGAAGTGTTATGGGGCGTCCTCCAAGGAGACACACTTGCACCATTCTTGTTCATTATTGTGGTTGACTATGTTCTACGCATGTCCTTAGATCATCATAATGATGATGGGGTGATGATAACTCCACCTACTGGCTCCAGAAGTCGAGGAAATCCTGCCAAGTACCTAACTGATCTAGACTTTGCTGATGACTTAGGAGTACTCTCAGAATCACTAGAGGGAGCCCAACGGCTCCTCAGCTCATTAGAACATGCTGCTTCTAGTGCTGGTCTTTTTATTAACTCCAGAAAGACCAAAATTTTGACAGTTAACTTTGAAAGTTCTCAGCAATGCTTGGCGTAGGTAAAGACTGGTGATTTTGTGCACCGGTCACTCCAGCAGATGCCGTGGTTCTTTTAACTGTTCAAGTATATTTAACTACTGATTATATGTTGTACAAGTACTCGTACCTAATTTAGGGTTTAGTGTACAGTGCTTTCCGAAAGTAATTAGTGTAGGCATTATATTTGTGTTGTAAAGTGGTTGATAGGCACGTTCGATTAGCTCTATTAACTTCTAGGTAGGGACACTCCGTGATACATAACGTAGTACCTATATCGATACGGCTATAGGTCGTCAGGCGGTGGTATTTTCCTATCTGGACAACGCAGTGTATTTACTACTACTTATTATTTTCAAATACCGTAGTACCCTGTCCGTTGTAATAACCAGATTTCTAACCCTTTGTTAGGCTGGTTTGTAGACTTCTTGTAAAATTACCCTAAAATTTCGTATTTGTGTTTTTGTAAATTTTTGTGTTTATTTAGAGATTGTAATCTCACCCGAATTGTACGTAATTTGTAGTATTAAGTAACTTAGGTAAATTAGCATTATTTGTTTTAGTGTCCTATAAGTAACACTTCACTGAGAGCGCACTGCTTATGTGTAGTGACTCCCCAGAAATAATAACATTTATTTCAAACATTGACAAAACCCATTAAAACGGGTATATATATATTATAAATCAAATCTAACGATTTATAAATCGTAGGCCTACCATACAACCATTAGGTCTCAATATCAGTTGGATTACTGCTCAAATAACGGTAATAAAGTAAGTAAAGTAACAAAGTAACCCTAAAATTCAGTAATTTAATTATTTAAAATAATTGATATACCGGTATTTACGATAGGCCTATTATCTTTATTTCTATAAATCTAGGCTGAAATTATACCGGTACTTGTAATTAATTCTATTCCAGAATTATATATACTACAAACTGTAAGCTGTATACCGGTATTCCTGATAGGCCTATTATATATTTATATATATTTGTGCTAAAATTATACCGGTATTCCGTGATAAACCTAGTCTGTAATAAAACTTATAATAGTTATATATACTATAAGCATACCGGTATTCTAATATATTATATATATCACGCTACACTGAGTAGCAGTACCGGTAATTAATTACTAGGCTATCAGTTAATACTGAGTTACTAGACTTGCTCAGACTGTAATACAGCAGTAGACATTCAACTGTACACATAAACATGTCTGATACTAAGCAGAACCTGTCAGACAGTTTATTAGATGTAACTATCTGCGACTCAGATAGAGGCGTAGAACCGTCTAGTCGTAAGTTCAGTTCACCTCCCACTGTGAGGAAGGTCATCCCTCCAGTAGTAATAAAAGAACCTAGGCTGGTTCAACATCGTAGGTCTATCATAGGCACTCGAGCTCAGGTCAAGCGGGACCAAGAAGCAGCGGAACAGCAACAACCCGCGAGCCAAGAACTTACTTCTCAACGGCCCAACAGCCCCAGTAGTGAGGATACTGTAGAACTGACGCCAGAACGCGGAGCAAAGATGATGGATGCGGTTTATTCGGATCCCCTTCTCATCCTTCCTGCAGCCGTACTCACTAGGTTATTGATCGCTGTGGAAGAACACCCGTTTGATTTATCATAAGCTGCCTGGGAAGACATACACCGGATGGGAGTAGCCAAGGAAACCATCGATCCAGCTGTGTGGAAGAGGTCCGCAGCCGGATACGCACAGGGATTCTTCAGCTCTATAGAGCGATTAAAAGAACAACTGTTTCAACAACCTCAAGGACCTCAAGAGCAGGGATTGCTGCTTTATCAAGTTAGAGAAAGAATTCTACGAATCAGGCTAATATTATCGGCCTTTGAGGAGGCTTCTAAACGAAGGCAAGACACGTCGTTGCAAGTTGCCGTAAAGACTTGGTTTCAACGGGTGAGTCTCCAGGTTCAAGGAACAGCTCAGTGGAAAGCTCAGCTGGAGGAGCGCTCAACCCATGGAGAATCAACAGACGCTACTTTTTCCCAAGTGGAAAGTGAAGCGACGGCAGAGAAGCCGCATAAGAGGGATGCCATTGACATCTATCTGTCAGACTATCAACGTTTTTTAGGTGATGACGAGTTGAGGAGAAGGTTAGAGGGACTTAGCCCTAATAGTGAAGGAACCAAGCTTGTGTTGGATGCCATCGATGTGGAAATGAGGGCTGCGAATCAGGCTAAATTTGATGAACAACTCCGCCTGACACGAGTCCAAGAAGAACAAGTAAAGAAAAAACGTATAGAAGACCGAAAGGCAGCGGCAGTAGCAGCAGCAGTGGCAGCTGCAGAAGCAGAAACAAAAGCGGCAGCGGCAGTGGCAGCGGCAGAGGCAAAAGCAGCAGTAGCAGCAGCAAAGGCAGCGGCCGAAGCGGAAAGAAAAGCGGCGGAGGCAGTGGCAGAAGCAGAACGGAGAGCGGCTGAAGAAACCACCCAATTAGAATTGGAAAACATTCAGGAGAATCAAGACTGCATAAATAAACAGTTAACAGCTAGTAATATGCAGATGATGAATCGATCTACTCCCAAAAGACAGGGATATACATCATCTGAGGAAGGCGATACCACCGATAGAGAAGGCAAAGGAAATAGATCTCGTCTAAGCAGACGTAAAAGAACATTCCACCGTCAGAAATTGCCTGATTTGCCTCCAGCTGTTAGAAGGCAACTAAATAACACCAACTTAGGTAGTACAGAGCCCACAGACCAAATAATTAAAATAGAAAGACTCCCTACTATAGTAGATGAGCCTGAAATAATTAGGCCTGTTATTGAAATCACCCCTTCGGTGATAGACACACCTGTGCTCCCTGAAGCTACCTCTAAATTCCCTCTGCATAGCACTAAGCTACCTGTGCCCCGTAGAACTGCCCAGGAGACAGTTCAAGTCCTGGACCCCGAGCGAAATATTCATAATTTGTCGCCCGTTGTCCCTCGTCCGCCCGCTACAACGTTGGCGACTCCCGCTTCGGCGGTCGAATGGGTGGACGAGAGACGGCGGGGGATGGATCTCCTGCTCGGGCAGATGCAGGAGACTGTTCAGCAATTCAAGGGCACAGTAAGGGAAAGTAGACTAGAGTTGCAAGAAGTGCAGCAAAGTATCGCGCTAGAGCGCGATAAATTAGTAAACTTACAAAAGTGTATACCACCACCCCCTGTAACAATGTGTCAACCCGTTAGGTCTGAAGTATCTCCTGCGCAAGGTGTGGAGCCTACACGCATATATACTGCTAGTGAAGTAGAAACTCCTATAATGAACCCTATTAAGAGTAATCATAGACCTGTTGATAATGACATTCCCTATAGAACTGATCATAATCCGAGAAATTTATATACCGATAACTCGATATTAAATAACACGATGGCCCAAGAAAGTTTTACGCGTCAAATGGCTAGAACCGAAGCCCGGCAAGCGGTAAAGGTGGGAGAGATCGTCAAGTTCAATGGAGATGAGATGAAATGGTTACCTTTTAATGAATATTACAAAGATAACATACAGAACTCTGTACTATCCAACGGAGAGAAACTTAGATTTCTCATCGAGTGCTTGGAAGGACCTCCCAAGTCAATGGCGTTAAAGTTTATTGGACATCCAGATGGATTAAGACAAGTTTGGGACACACTAAACATCGGGTATGGTAATAGGAATAACATAGCTGGGTATTTGTATGCAAAGTTAGTAGCGCCCCGAAAGTTTATGAGCAGCGGGATTATAGAGTTTTCCGATGAGATTCAGGAGATCTGCAGACAATTAGATTGGCTAGGTAAGTCTCATGAGTATCAGAGTGCTATGGTTATTAGAGCAGTGGCTTCTACTTTACCGAAGGGTGGAGTAGGTACACGCTGGGATAAGAAAGTGTTATATATGATGGAACAACAACGACGAGACCCTACCATGGCTGATCTCGTGACATTCTTGGATGGCGAAGTGAAATTACAGCTCCTAAGACAGTCCAGAGAGAAGACACTGGAAAACCAGGTAAGTGAGAAACCCGTTTCTAGGAGAAGGGTAACACCAGTGTGTTATACAGACGACGGCGAAAGCCAGACTTCTCAAGGAGAGGATAGCGGGAAAGACACTGAAAGATCTTATGTCAATAAAACGCCTAAAGACCAGGTAAGTAAATTCAAGTCTCGAACCAATGACAGGAGAGAACAGGTACAAAAAACCCCTCCTACGTCTCCTAAAAGAATTCAGGTGAGAAAGCCCGAGGAAAGAACAAGTGTGCACCACATAGCACAGGTTAAAGTAAGTAACATCAAGCCGAAATGTGTGCTGTGCGACGGGCCCCACCGTTTAAATGCGTGTGATAAATTCCTGAGGAAATCACTAAAGGATAGACGTGAAGTCATGTGGGATAAGCGGTTGTGTTATAATTGCCTCAGACGAGGACACCAACGGCGAACCTGTTACTCCGACGCAAGGTGTGCAAATTGCGGCGCAAAACATCATATCTTGTTGCACACGGAATTCGAACGAAACAGCCCGAGTCAGGTAAGTGAGTCCGAACTACATGTCCAATTCAGTGATGTGAACGACACTGATCAATCTGAGATGGAAGGATTCTATACGGACGAGTTCTCCGACCAAAACGAATCCTGTTACCTAATAAACACCACCGCAGTGTATCGAGCACTCGTGCATGAGAAAGACACAGACAGCGACCTTACCTTAACAACTTCTGATCAACAACCATCTTGGAAAACGCCAACTTCCAATATAGGAATCCGAGAATTTCCTGTAGTCCAGTTACGGGTCCACGGACCTCAGAAGAGCTATATAGTGAACGCCCTCCTGGACTCCGGTAGCACAGGAACATTCATCGATAAAGAACTAGCCGAAGTCATCTTTGCTGGACAACCCAAGTTCCGAACCAAGCTAAACATGTCAGGGATCATGCAGGTTTGGAATTCTACTGTAGCTGCCGACTATTATATAGGTGAGTTGTCCACTCCACAGGATAAACTAGGAGAATACAGTATAAGGTCAGTAAAAATGGTGGCAATAAAGAACTTCGCTACCACCCAAGTGGAACCTTATAATTGGGACGAAGATGATCATGTCCAACAACTTAACATCCCTAGATTCGACACCGATTATCCTGGAGTACAAATATTAATCGGTCAAAACGCGCATGAGGCGCTGGAGACATTGGAGAAACGACCTGCTCAACCGCAACCACTTCAGACCTATGCGGTAAGAACTAGAGTAGGTTGGTACCTTACTGGACCTTCCCGAAGAACGCTCAGAGAAAGACTGCTTCAAGATCGCGTCCGCCAGGTGAGTGAATGGGAAGATGATACTAGTGAGGGAGACGAGTTCTGGAATAAATCGGTGCCCATCTCAAATATTAATTATTTAATATTTGCAAATCTAATAAATCAAAATCTGTAAAATTCAGATCCTTCAACAATTCTAGTCAATTAAGATATCGTAGCATTTACCGATATTCTTAAAAAGACAATTTTCATAGAATTAAGGATCTTGTGTCCCCAGACATGTTCTAGAATCAAAATATGTCAATTTAATTATCAAATAATAAAATTTCAGGGAATAAATTTAAATTCATGCCTTTTAATGAATTTAATAAATTGCCATTTTTACGCAATTTATAACATTCCCAAAATTCCATTAATTAATAGATCAAGGGAGCGGAGATTTATCTTATTATGCGTATGAGTGTGCGAAAGTCTCCCAAACATAGTCAATAGCCGATAAAATTCATAAAGTCATGTATAAAACAGGACATTGACCATTAAAGAATTACTATTAAATAACATCCCAGATCTGTATGCATTGGAATTACCCTAATTCTACCGCTAGCTTTGCATAATGTCACCATAGCAACAACCACGCTAGAATTAGAATTGAGTTAAAAGAACAATAGAAAGCTTGTCCCATTGAATAGCATAGGGAATAAATAGCGCACTGCTAGTATCCAAGGATACATAGTAATACAGTGACATTCTGGAAGGCATTGACAAACGGACAAGTGACCCGAGTGTGTGTAATTTGTGACAAGTTGTGTGTGTGGTATTTGTGAGTTTATAGGCGAATGTTACTACTAAGGTGTGTTTACAGTAGCGAGTCGCAATTGTGAAAGTAACCCTAACTCTCCAGTAAGAACCTGAGGTGTATCTAAGCCTTTGGGACGGACAGTCGAGTGACTTGTGCCGGTTGTCGTTGTCATTGTGCGGCTACGTCGTTGGCGAAAGTACAGCGGCGACGACATATCGGTGCTGAGGATCTCGCACTGTCCGGGGGCTGATTGGGGTAGGCAGCGACGCTCGCTAGCCTAAATATAAACTCCTTATAATATGGATAAACTCATATATAGCAGATATGACGGAGTGGATAGAAGATGGTCTTGGTATCGGGGAGTGATATACTCTACTTTTACAGGCGTTTGTTGATAACTTAATACGCGGCGACGTTAGTCCAACTGCTGCAGAGGACGATGGTCGTTATATCGAACCGCCAATGTCCCAAGAGCAACTCACGCGTGAGTTGGATTATAGAAAATTCGCTGCTCGATATACGCAGCGTAATGGTACGTATATGGGCTTCTTAACTACTGGTCATCCTATCGATTTACACAATACGGACTATGTCGACTATATATCCTGCCCAGCGGAGTCGGAACCATAAACTGAAATTCGAATGCGAAAATTCTATTCGAAATCGACTCGAAAGAAAAGACACTAAAGAAACAAATGGACGCGGTAACTCCAACGTATATTTGGAATTCTTGATAGAAGCATTGTAACAACAAATAAATATCACCCGCGTTTACCCTACCAGACGTGCGTCTTTGGTATTATTACGATAAATGCCCTAGACCCAGCCAATAAACGGAAAGACATAAACATCCACGGAAACGTTGTGTTAAACACAGTTGTACTCGTTATATTTACTGGAGTTTCGAGCGAAACTTGTTTGACGTATCACCTATGCTCACTCGGCTCGAACGATCCTGGAGTAAACCTACGATCAGAGTCCCGGAATACTCGGTCAAACCTCCTCATTCCTTAGTTGGACCTCAGACCTGCGATCCTGGTGGTGTCGCGGATCCTCGCGGACTGTATTCACTGTTCAAAGATCTAGTGCTACCCTAACAATTAATCGGTAACACTCCGACAGTGATTTCTAGCTAGCCGCCCATCTTACCTAGCCGGATTGTGACGCGGACACCTAATATCACTATCCAACCGTATGGTCGTCCCCGTTTAACGCGATACAACCCCTCATCAAGGTGAAGGAGAGCGTTGTACGAAACGAGTTAAACGCTATTCTATAAAGATCAAAAAAGAAACCTGCGTTTGTTCAGATAAACGTAAGTTATAACAGTAAGTCCAATCGATAAACGAATTGGCCTTATCTCAATTCGATTGGGAAATCCAGAATCTCTAAGAAGTTATCGAACTTGGACGATCCTATTCTATGCGAGAGTTTTTGGATGAACGTATCCAGCTACGAGCGGAGGAAAATCAGCTCGAGGAGAAGCATATCGAAACGGCAGATACCTCGACCATAATCCTACACCTTCTGATGCAATCATATTGCACCCTTCACCCAGGAGTTATGGCCCTCCTAGTAAAGTGGCTCCCCCCAAAGAGAAAAAGACTCTTGCTAGCCTCAAAAAACTGCGTAAACGCCGTCTGCGTAAGAAAGACTAACTGTTTAGAGTATCTTTATATTTTAGAAACTGTGATTTGTTATATTTTATAGACTTAAATCCCATTTTCTGGGAGCGGTGTAAAAGCTTTTGCGTAATTAGCCGGTTATTTTCCCGTAAAGTACTCTGTAGTTGGTTTACCAGGCATAAAAAGGCCGTGTCCTTACTGTACTGGTGTTTTAGAGGACATAAAAGTCATTTCTTATGTATTTGTACTGTATTTGTACTTTAGAGGACATAATCCACAATCTCGTGACGCAATAGCTGGATACTCTTGAAAACAGTGTCGCTACCATGACGACGGCTAGCAGCTGATATTGCCACGTCGACGTTTCTTTGTTTCTTTGTTCTCTCGTTGTTCGGTTAACCAATCAGAGCGTTTGTTGTCTCTGTGTTGGAGGTGTATACAGAGGCTCAGTACTTCAGTGTTATTTTTTTGCCCAGAGCCTAAGAACCGGCTTTTGGCACCTCCGTGTTTTCAGTTTTTAGTCTTACACTAGTAGGCTTAATTATAAGGACATATATCCGTTATCTCAACTCAACATAACATAACTAAACATAACATACCATACCTAATCAAACAACCTGTGCATACTTTTATATTGTTATACTGCTATTTACTGTCAGTTCTTCATAATATGGTTGATGAATTATTATATTTGGAATAACGATAAATAACCCGAAAACCCAATATTCTTGATATACCGAAGGTAAGAGAGAAAGGTTACATATAACGATTGTGACTTATGTTAAAGTGGTTTGAGGTGAATCTAATGTTATTTGATAGACCCTACATGATTCTGTCCGTGTTCCTTTTATATGTGACTAAAATCAGTGAAGATCGGCAGATCAGTGTGCAGTATTGTGCAGCATTGTGTATGAGTGAGACTGATAACGAAGCATTTCCTAAAGAATGCGCCATATATGTGAATTATAACTAAGCCATATCGTTGTGAGTAGTTTAAGTCATAACTCTGTTTATATAGGTAGAGCGCCACGTCCTAAAGGAACTGTTAATATTTCCCGAAGGTGAATAATATTGTCAGAGATTATATAATACTTTCAGTCGAATAATACATTAGGCCTACATAGCAATACGATTAAGCCGTCGAACCCAATCTCCCGGGTATATCCAGCGGGTGAATGATCGCGCACAGATTGGTTTCGACTAGTGTAGTGAATCAAATACTTGTCATAGGCTAAAAGCGAATTATTATCTAGAAGACATCCTAATTTGGCGGGTTAAACTGCCAAAGGTCTGAAAGCGCGAACACCGGCACAGCATTCTTAAAAATGCAGCTGCAATGCAGCATGCCGATCCTAGTAGTAGTAGTAGTAGGGTATAATAAACTCCACTGTATCAGCTGGCAATCAGGGCAATATGGGGAATGTTAAAGTGTTTCGCCATATTCGGCAGTAACAGTACTGTACAGAGGTACAGTTCTGCAGTACTCTGGTACTGTACCCCTTCCTGCCTTCCCTTTATAGCGTAACAAACAAACAATAAATATTTTAAATGTAATAATATTATAAATAAAATAATTAACTTTAACTAGGCCTATTAATAAACTATTAACAAGAAAGATTACTAAAATATTGCAGCAAAGGCAGAAAGGCTGTATTGTTTTTAATAAAATGATTAATGTTTCAACACCGACTACATCTGCGAAAGTTGTTTACATCTGAAACTATCCATGTTTGCTGGCGCAATCACAGAACTTTGAAGTTGAAGTTGAAGTTTTTTATTAACATTGTACATAAGCCATATAAAATGTAAGACATCTCATTTCATACCCGCCATCCTTCATCGTAGGCCTACTGTATATCGCATTATGTATGCCTTTGCCTGTATGCCTTTGCTGCATTGGCTGCATACCGGTATGCCTGAAGGCCTACCTGCCTACTGCTCTGTCATATGATGATACTGATACGTAACATGGCAACCTGATCAGCCCTATTGCCTATTTACCTATATCTCTTTCTCCTGATTGGTTATAGGATCAGATGCCGTCAGATCAGATCAGATAAGGACAGGCGTTTTACTTCAAAAATACGACTGTAACATGTGTTCTTTGGTTATCGTTTATTGTTTTGGTTAGAAAAGCCTGCTACTGTCTAACTGTAACCTGCTCCTTTCCATTAATTAAGAAATCTGATTTTGTATGCTGTCTGGCAGTCTGGGTGGGTAGGCTTACCGGTAAACCGGTGGCAGTAGGTCATTAAACAGTTAAAGGAATCTTCAAATGAACAAAATGTAATATTTTGAAAAAAGTGAAAATTGAAAACTGAAAAGTGAAACTCTTCTTACAATTAGGCCAGTTATAGTTCATATCCGTACCTGTGGTATTTTCATTTTGCAAAAATAAGACTATAAGTATGAAATACCCTATGTTATTGGGGTCCTACTAATTACCCCAACCTACCCCAACCTACCACAATCTACCCCAACCTACCACAATCTACCGCAATCTACCCCAACAATTAGATAGAGGCATCTAATTACCACAATATTATTTTACATTGGTATCTAATTACCACAATATACAGAGCTCAAGTGTCTATTTACCACAAGACTACACTGCATCTAATTACCACAATATTATTTTTTATTTTACATTGGCATCTAATTACCACAATATATAGAAAGCAAGTGTCTATTTACCACAAGACTACACTGCATCTAATTACCACAATATTATTTTACAATGGCATCTAATTACCACAATATACAGAACTCAAGTGTCTATTTACCACAAGACTACACTGCATCTAATTACCACAATATTATTTTACATTGGCATCTAATTACCACAATATACAGAACTCAAGTGTCTATTTACCACAAGACTACACTGCATCTAATTACCACAATATTATTTTACATTGGCATCTAATTACCACAATATAAAGAACGCAAGTGTCTATTTACCACAAGACTACACTGCATCTAATTACCACAATATTATTTTACATTGGCATCTATTTACCACAATATACAGAACGCAAGTGTCTAATTACCACAATATACAGTACGGTAGTTGTTAATACTGAGTGTCTAATTACCACAAGACTTCACTAATGTCTAATTACCACAATATATACAGAACGCAAGTGTCTAATCACAACAGTATTATTTTTTTTTAGGCTTGACAAATATATTGGAATGACAATTATCTAAACGCTCAACCGAAGTACGAATTCATTGATGTGTCTCGATTATTTGTACCTTTGTGGCAAATGGGCTTGATAATGGAGCTGACAATTTGTTGATTCGCTACTGATGACTGTAATGAGTATTAAAAAATACTCCTAATGAAATTTAACTTACGAAACTAAATGTTATTTATTGTTTTATTTAATATGTTGTGCAGTATGTCGTTTATTTACTTGTCAATTACGATTTCATCACGTAAACAAATGCACAAATGCTTTTAATAATTTTATGTTTTACTAACTACAATCATCTTTAAAACACCCACCAACGCTGATATTACTTAATTCTATTTACCTTTTAACTTAGGCCTATCTGTGATCTCTGATGTTATTCGGTGATAGTCTTACATGACTTTATAATTGATAAAATTTAATTACACACAAACATTAATAAATAAAATTAAATACAAAATACGTCTATAGGATTTACAGTCGATGGAATTGTTGGCAAAAGCTAAAATTATAATAAAAAAATCAAATAAAGTACAGTATATTTTCTGAACGGGCATTGATCAGTCAGCTGGGCAGGGCTTGTAAATATAATCCAAGGGCAAGGGTTCTGTTGTGCTCTGGGATATGTGGGCACAGTTTACTGTAGGATGACAATTGGCGGTGGAGAATGATATTTATATCATAAGCAACATTTGCAGTAGCAAATATGTGGAAGAATTATTTCAATCCATCATTATTCGTGGAAGAGTTTCAGCGAGAAGAGTCAAAATTATGTCAACCTCATACTGTACAAAGTTCAACAGAATGGACGTGATTAATTACTCTGCAAAATTTTACTCTTTATCATAAAATCAGCCAACCCATCTATGAAATACTGGAAAACGGTGAAGGAAGAATTACGGATACCAGACACGGACAAGACACAGGAAATACATAATTTGTAAGTTCAAATACTTTATTGAAGTAATAAAATTAACCAAAAAATTAATTGTGTTTAAACACCATTTAATTCCGAATAAAAATAGTCTTAGTTTATATAAATCAATTAATGGGGCAAAATTTCAGTCTATTATATCCATAACGAAATCAGTTTATTTCAATTAGTAATAAGTTATACAGTATATAGGTGGGTCAGTCTGTCGGTGGGTTAGTTGGTCAGTCGGTCGTTCAGTCTGTCGGTCGGTTGATTGGTCGGCAGGTCAGTTGGTTAGTCTGTCGGTCAGTCTGTCAGTCGGTTGGTCTGTCTGTCATTCAATCTGTCGGTCAGTTTGTTTGTTGGTTGGTAGGTCAGTTGGTCAGTCTGTGTGTGAGTCTGTCGGTCGGTTGGTCAAATTGTCATTCAGTCTGCCGGTCAGTCTGTTGGTCTGGTTGGTCAGTCTGTCATTCAGTCTGTCGGTCGGTCGGTCAGTTGATGGATCGGTAAGTCAGTTGGTTAGTCTGTCGGTCAGTCTGTCGGTCGGTTGGTCAGTCTGTCGGTCAGTCTCTCGGTCGGTTGGTCAGTATGTCTGTCGGTTGGTCAGTCTGTCAGTGGGTCAGTCGGTTGGTCAGTCAGTCGCTCAGTCTGTCGGTCGATTGGTCAGTCTGTCGGTCAATCTGTTGGTCGGTCGGTTGGTCAGACTGTCGGTGGGTCTGTCAGTGTGTACCAATTTACACTGATTCCACATAATTTATTTACTTAATAATAACTGACAAATCAAATATGCTGTTAATGAATTAATATTTTAGTTTCTTAATAATAATTGTAAAAAAATATGTTAATTGAGCAATATTATATTATACAGTAATTAACCACACTGCTGACCCATTAACCACACTCAAGTGAGAGATGATAACAAAAGATTTCAATCCCGGTTCCTATTGGCTACCAATGTGAATCATCTACACGGCTATTGGTAGATGGAAGGAGCCATTTCAGAACAAATAGTAATAACACTACATTGCATTAAGTCAATACATGCTTACTCTCTTCAGCTGATTTTATTTTTATCCAATCATTGTGTGTGGCAAGGTATCTTACTGAATCTTTGCTATTTTGCTAATTCTTTAAATTAAACTGCAGGGCAATTCCACGCTACATGTGACATAATGGGTAAATATGAAATTTGCGGAAAGCATGGTATTTTTCATCATTTCTAGGGTAAAATTTCCTGAAGATTCCGAATTTGAAGAAATAATTGAAAAATAATACTGTCTTAGGGCAGTATTCTATCACTTTTAAAGCCGTATTATGTTTGCATATAATTTACAACTTATATACTGTACAACTTTTAAACTAGCAGTTTATAAGTCATAAATGCATGAATTCTCAGCTCCAATTATTATAAGCTCGAAATTACACAAAATTGAGATTGAATGAACATAATTTACTAAAAGCGCTAACATAGCAAATAGAAAAAAAATTTCCTATTGGCTAATGATTATCTTATTATGCCTCTCGAATGAAAAATACTAAATAGAACGGCGTTATTTAATTATAAAATTAAATTATGAAAAATTCCGTCTAAATCTAACCACCTACTGTAATTAGCCAATAAGGGAATAGTAGCTACCATCTCGGCCTACATGGTATGTACTTTTTCCTATTGGCTAAATAGATGGTAGTTGCTTTTTTCTTATTGGCTAATATCAACTGACCAATAACAAAACAGTAGCTACCAACTAGTTGTTAGTAACATTATGGCGCTATTGGTGTTCCATACTTATCCCACACAACACAGATATCACAAAATAATTTAGTTTTCTCAAAAAGTGTAGTAAACTTGCACAGTGCACAGGTAAAACCTATCTATTGTCCACCAAGATGAGCATAAGCTCAAAGGATGGTATGCTTGAGCATGTGGACGACTTCTGTTACCCGGGATCATGGATCCGGAAGTCAGGTGAGGACCTTCGAATACGTAAGGGAAAGGCATGGGCAGCCTTGAATAGGCTTTCCAGGATTTGGAAGTCACCGAGAATTAATCGGAAACTTAAGGTCCGATTATTTCGAGCAGCAGTAGTTCCAGTACTCCTCTATTTAAGTCCATGCTGGGCTCTAACTGCTGAGGACACCAAATCTCTGGATGGCACATTCACAAGAATTCTACGCCGGGTTCATTGTGTCAAGTACAATGCACACATCTCCAATCAGACACTATATAACATTGGAGGTGTCTCATTGGTTCCCCCAAGCTTGACACTAGAACAAAATCGCCTCCGCTTTGCAGGACATTGTTTTCGCCGTGAGGACCAGCCAGTGCATAATCTTGTATTCTTATATGGAGAAAATAAGCGTGGTGGGCAGCCCATGACTTTCTTGAGTCGCATCTCAAAGGACACTGGCCTTGAAGATGCGGATGATCTAGCAAATGTCATGGGTGATAGGGAGTTGTGGCGGCGCAATTTTGTCGACAAGCCGGCACAGCATTCTTAAAAATGCAGCTGCAATGCAGCATGCCGATCCTAGTTGTAGTAGTATTGTCCACCAAATGGTAAGTCTTGGTTCTATTTCAATTTATAAACATGTAAATTAGCAACAACAATTTATTATTAATTTATAATGTACTGAACTATAACTGATGAATATTATCTTTCCACACCAAAGTTAATTATTTAATAAACAATATTTTCATCTATTTAATAAATTAATCATTAAAAACGACGTAATTTAATACAATAAATTCAATGATTCAAAAACTACAATCCAGTACCGGTATATTCAATTACAGTACCGGTATATTCAATACAGACCGGTATATTCATTACAGTCCGGTATATTCAATACAGACCGGTATATTCATTACAGTACCGGTATAGTATAGTATAGTAAGTGTGTTAAACTGTTTCATCAATAATTCCCTTAACTATCGTCTGTATCTCTTCACTTAACGGGCCCACCTTCCCAATGTATTCCCCTATTTCCTCCCATTTTTTTGCTCCTTTTATTTTCTCATTAACTTCTCGCACACTGAAATGTTCAATGCTCTCGTTTTGGTTTATATAAAATTTAATAATAGTTCCCATAGAATAGCCAACCATTAAATAGCTTCCTTCTGGGTGAAAGTTAATAGACTGGAACCAGTTGCCTTCCTCTTCTGGGGGACCCACACATTCCTTTAGTACACTCCCATCCTCTCCATCTAATATCCTTATAAGAGATGGACCCGATAACCAGTCTAGCACAGCAACCCTCCCACCATGAGGTTCACATTTAACCTCCGACCCTCCTTCACTATTTTTCCATAATTCCTCACCTGTTATAAAGGAAATACATTTAGTGAACTCGGCACCTACTATTACAAGTTTTGTACCATCTGTATTAAACGCTACCGAATAGATTTCATTCTCCCCTTTTATAAGACCGGTTATGAGGTTCCCTTTAAGGTCCCACCACTTAGCGGTTCCATTATCAGCACAGCTAACTAACTCGGTACCTACCGTATTAAATGTAATGCACCATACCCAGTGATAGTCACATTTATAGTCTCTATGGGCGGCCCAAGTTTTATGAGTAAATGAATTACCTGATGAGTTACCAGTAGATGTTATTGTAATTACTGATACTGTTCCATCCCAGCAGGCAGTCGAGAACACGTCTGGATCTGATGGGGAGAAAGTGATGGAGTAACGGCGTGTATCTCCGGTATCCGACCAGTTTATTCTGAGTTCATTATGCGGGATATGGAACAAGAGTTCTCGGCTCTCGACATCCCAAACATTAACTCCACCTTCCCGACTAACCACAGTTCCCACAATTCTATTGGAGTCGCACGAAATCGCGGTACGGTTTATTCCCCTCCTGTTTTCGTCTTTGTAATGCCCGATTATACCAAGGTTCTTTGTATCACAGAGAAAAATGCCATCGGAACTGGCATACAGTAACTTGCTCCCATCACCGAAGTGTTGGAGGTCGTACAATATTATGTCTCCTGTTGGTTTGGATTTAGACGCAGCCATTGTTATGTAGTCATACTAATCAACATTAATGTAGGCCTAATTACGGTGGCTGAATCAGGCCAAATAAAACCAATTTTCTTAGTCATAAAATCATTTAAAACCACTTTTCTTAGACGTGGAAAAATCATATAACACCACTTTTATCAGTTGATTAAAAATCATACAAAACCGATTTTCTGTTGTCACTTTGCCATTTGCAGACTGGTTAGGAACCGGTTAGACAAATGTGCCTACCACTGTGTACTGGCACCATGCTGCCATGTCTGCATGTGCATGTTCAGTTATTTGGCTGGGCCATGGCCTGGCTGAGCTCTATGGCAATGGGGTACCGGTATACCGGTCTTGATTTCATAATCTCCTTCAGCAGATAGGGTAACTGTATGCAGTAATATATAGGATAATAATAATAATATATGATTTATGGTTTTATATGATTTTTACTCGACTTGAGAAACGTGGTTTTATATTACTGTATTAATATTTAACAGACCTGGAAAAATGGTTTTATATGATACAGTCCTGCTCTCAAAAGGCATTCCTTTGATCAAACATTGATCAAACATTGATCAAACTTTGATCAAACATTGATCAAATTTTGATCAAACATTGATCAAAGTTTGATCGAAATGTGCCCATAGAATATCATTGAAAGTAGCATTGACATTGAAATGACATTGATGGCATATTGAAATGACCTTGAAATCGATAGACCGAAATTCCAGACTTTCTGTCTCAGGGGCCGTCCAAGTATGACGTCTGCACTTTTCCCCAAAATGTTGACCCCCTCCCTCCCCTAAATCAGATGTCATTAGATAGGCGTAGACTCCCCCCCTCCCCTAAATCAGAATAAAAAAAATTTCGCGTCCTAATCACTGAAACATGGTGACTGGTAACTGAAACAGAAGGTCGTGCTACGGGCCTTCGGGGACTTCGAACAATTAAAATATTTAAGCTATTTACTCTTCTGCTATATCTCTTCTAGCACCTATAAATGAACATGCTGACGTCAGATTTTGGCTGACCCCCTCCCCTCCCCTCATCAGCACGTCATCAGATTTTCCCAACCCCCCCCCCCCCCCCCCCCCCCCCCTAAAGTGCTGACGTCATACTCGGACGGCCCCTATTGAAATGACATTGAAATTATTTCAAGGTAACAGTTTACATCGCTCTTCTGCGGCATGCCTTTGAACTCAGATTCCCGCCGAGAACTGGCTTTTGTTAATGGCCAAGCCGCGATGTGATTGACAGGGCGGTGGATGGAGCTTGCTTGACTTTGTGGATGGACAGCGATTGGATTTACAAGGCGGTGTTGTGGTAGTGTCCCAGACTTAGTTTTGTTCTTGTAGGGCAGGGCCTATTATTACACCAACAACTAGTTCAGAAAAACATCCTTTGGAATATTTTTAAATTATTGTTATATTAGAAATTGTTTCAATGTTCCTTAAATCAGAATCAAGGCCAAAGACCTCCAATGACGTAGCAGCGCGATGGCTGCCGTTGCATTGCATTTGCTTATACAGTAATTGTGTAAATTCGACCGGTAGTCTAAGTTCAAGATACATTAGGCCGACTGTAATCTGGAACTCTGTTCCTTAAGAAATACAGGTCACTCACTAAGAGGGCTATACTGCCTTTACAGGCAGTTTAGGTAGTACAGTAGCTGCGGAAACAGTAGGCCTACCTTTATACCGAGGTGCCCTCATTGAGGCACAGACTGAGTTCCTACTCTAAAACACAACGGTAAGGCGGCCGAATGTGTAGCTGTTAAGGCTACAACTCGGACCCTCTTGAGGCAGAAGGCCTACTCTGATTCCGACAGGAGCATATCAATCAGCAGGTTGACGCCAACAATGCCGCCAATGGCACCGGGCAATCAGCCCACATGGGAGGAAAATCCAACCAACCAACAAGGTTAAGGTTCAATGTCAGAAACAACGAATCCGACTAAGGCTGTATAAATTTTGCACTGTTGTGCAAGACACTTTAGACATTAGGCCTTCAGACGCCAACCCAGTGGTATAATGGGAACCTGGCTTTGCTGGGGTAATAATAATAAAAGCGCTTTGAGTATGTCGAGCGTAGAAATGCGGGTTTGGGGGGGGGGGGGGGGGGGGGGGAGCATCCTAGATGTACATGTATTGTACAGAATAATGATAATGGGTCACGGCCACTACTCTCAGAATCCTGATGGGGCTGAGATCTGTAAGACTATTTTTCATTTCGTGACCTGATAAAATTCTAAAAAATCAAACGTAATACAATTTTATAATAAATAAATAAATACATTGTAGACTGCCTATTCATTATGTTATATTTCCAAATATAAACAATATAACTTGCTACCATTACAAGCACAAAATTGAAGTTACATACAATAATTGGTGCAACAGTAGGCCTATACTAGATAATAATTATACATAGTAATATTATTAAGGCAATGCCATAATGCACAGCAGTGATATGAGACAAATTATTGACGAATTCTCTGAATTTAACATTTAGGGTGAAAATAAGAACAAACACCGTTTTCTTGTGTTTTTATGTAAACCATTAGGTTATTGTGACTTTCACGGGTTTTTATATTAGTTTATGGTGTTTGATTCTTCCGTAAACTCATCAGTACAGTCGTTTATAAAATAATAGGCCTACATTATTTTTTACCATAAATATACAAAAAATATTTTTCCTCAAAGATTTAGAATAGGTGCTGCATAATTTCTTTAATTTTTACGCGAGCATGGGTTAGAAGTTATGTGGGCCTTCATACAATATTTGACAGTTTTAAATTTACTAAAAATTTATACAAAAGAAATTTCGTATCGTATAAAACAAGAAATATTTTTTCCCTATGACCCCGAGATGTTTTTTTTCTTGAAGTGCATAATTATATTCCATAAAATTGCCTTTTATTAATTTCTCTTTATTACCTTAAACCTTCCCATTATTACTTTTTCACCTTGGCCCTATTTCTTTTTCCACCCCCTGTTGCTCGCAATAAACCATTATTACACCGATAGTATCACAGCGTCGACATCACGCATTCAATAATTTATTGCAGTCATGGACTTGGCGCAAATCACATTTATATGTTAAATGTTAAATTATCAATGGAACATATGGAATCAATGGAACATATGGAATCAATGGAACATATGGAATCAATGGAACATATGGAATCAATGGAACATATGGAATCAATGGAACATATGGAATCAATAGAACATATGGAATCAATGGAACATATGGAATCAATGGAACATATGGAATCAATGGAACATATGGAATCAATGGAACATATGGAATCAATGGAACATATGGAATCAATGGAACATATGCTATACAGTTTCATTTTTGAGTTTAATCAGCTGTTATTTGGATCGATTCCCTTTGCCACTTTGATTTTGTAGAAATAAAATCCAATCTTTATTCCCCAAACGTCGGTGATGAATGCGTTGGTAAAAAAGGCATCTTTGTAGAATAAAGGGATTTGTCACTCCACCCTCACCCCAATTGACTATATGACACCCTCTACAGTAGGAGTAGCCTACCTCTATTACGTATAATGAAAACAATAAACAGTACAAATGTAAACGGCACCATATCAAATATCAATATATACTAATTCATGGACTAATGTAGTATAACAATCTTAACGCTATAGAATAACATAACATTATAGCTAAAGTTAAGCTACATAAAAAAAATATCGAAACAAATATATTCAGAAAATATCAAACGAAACTACTGACGAAACAATATGGCAACAAATGGTACACGTTATGTTATAATCTCATGCAATAATAGTCAAGCGTAGTTACACATAAAACCAAACTGTTCTAGATTGTTGTAGTAATTGTAGTAAAGGCCTCGAGTGTAAGAAAATACCTCCATAAATGAAAAAAAAATGCAATACGAAATACGAAAATCCGATTTCGTATTGTATCATGTCCTTGCTGTTTTCCATATGGAAGAAAAGCTCCTACAAACTCATATTTCTCCTGTTTTTGTATATTCGGACAAAAATGTAACAACTTAAGAATTAAATTAGTTATTTTTCTAATTAAATAGGAAATTCCCCTGAGTAAGGAAAACTAGAAAATATAAAGCACTTAAAATTATGGCAAAATATTCGAAGGCAATAACAACATGAAAATAACGTTGGGAAAATGGAAAAGTGGAAATGTTCTTGAGAAAAACAACGTTGGGTTCAATGTTCTTGAGTAATTACAACAGGAAAACAGCGTTGGGTTCAATGTTCTTGAGAAAAACATCTTTGGGTTCAATGTTCTCATGTAATAAACAACAGAAAAACAGTGTTGGGTTCAATGTTCTTGAGAAAAACAACGTTGGGTTCAATGTTCTTGAGTAATTAATTACAACAGGAAAACAGCGTTGGGTTCAGTGTTCGAGAAAAACAACTGGAAAACAAAGTTGGGTTCAATGTTCTCGAGAAAAACAACCGGAAAACAACTTCGGGTTCAATGTTCTCGAGACAAACAACCGGAAAACAGTGTTGGGTTCAGTGTTCGAGAAAAACAACTGGAAAACAAAGTTGGGTTCAATGTTCTCGAGAAAAACAACCGGAAAACAACTTCGGGTTCAATGTTCTCGAGACAAACAACCGGAAAACAGTGTTGGGTTCAGTGTTCGAGAAAAACAACTGGAAAACAAAGTTGGGTTCAATGTTCTCGAGAAAAACAACCGGAAAACAACTTCGGGTTCAATGTTCTCAAGAAAAACATCTTTGGGTTCAATTTTCTCAAGTAATAAACAACATAAAAACAGTGTTGGGTTCAATTTTCTTGAGTAATTAATTACAACAGGAAAACAGCGTTGGGTTCAGTGTTCTCGAGAAAAACAACTGGAAAACAAAGTTGGGTTCAATGTTCTCGAGAAAAACAACCGGAAAACAACTTCGGGTTCAATGTTCTCGAGACAAACAACCGGAAAACAGTGTTGGGTTCAGTGTTCGAGAAAAACAACTGGAAAACAAAGTTGGGTTCAATGTTCTCGAGAAAAACAACCGGAAAACAACTTCGGGTTCAATGTTCTCGAGACAAACAACCGGAAAACAGTGTTGGGTTCAATGTTCTCGAGAAAAACAACCGGAAAACAGTGTTGGGTTCAGTGTTCGAGAAAAACAACTGGAAAACAAAGTTGGGTTCAATGTTCTCGAGAAAAACAACCGGAAAACAACTTCGGGTTCAATGTTCTCGAGAAAAACAACCGGAAAACAACTTCGGGTTCAATGTTCTCAAGAAAAACATCTTTGGGTTCAATTTTCTCAAGTAATAAACAACATAAAAACAGTGTTGGGTTCAATTTTCTTGAGTAATTAATTACAACAGGAAAACAGCGTTGGGTTCAGTGTTCGAGAAAAACAACTGGAAAACAAAGTTGGGTTCAATGTTCTCGAGAAAAACAACCGGAAAACAACTTCGGGTTCAATGTTCTCGAGAAAAACAACCGGAAAACAGTGTTGGGTTCAGTGTTCGAGAAAAACAACTGGAAAACAAAGTTGGGTTCAATGTTCTTGAGAAAAACAACCGGAAAACAACTTCGGGTTCAATGTTCTCGAGAAAAACAACCGGAAAACAACTTCGGGTTCAATGTTCTCGAGAAAAACATCTTTGGGTTCAATTTTCTCAAGTAATAAACAACATAAAAACAGTGTTGGGTTCAATTTTCTTGAGTAATTAATTACAACAGGAAAACAGCGTTGGGTTCAGTGTTCGAGAAAAACAACTGGAAAACAAAGTTGGGTTCAATGTTCTCGAGAAAAACAACCGGAAAACAACTTCGGGTTCAATGTTCTCGAGAAAAACAACCGGAAAACAGTGTTGGGTTCAGTGTTCGAGAAAAACAACTGGAAAACAAAGTTGGGTTCAGTGTTCGAGAAAAACAACTGGAAAACAAAGTTGGGTTCAATGTTCTCGAGAAAAACAACCGGAAAACAACTTCGGGTTCAATGTTCTCAAGAAAAACAACCGGAAAACAGTGTTGGGTTCAGTGTTCGAGAAAAACAACTGGAAAACAAAGTTGGGTTCAGTGTTCGAGAAAAACAACTGGAAAACAAAGTTGGGTTCAATGTTCTCGAGAAAAACAAAGTTGGGTTCAATGTTCTCGAGAAAAACAACCGGAAAACAACTTCGGGTTCAATGTTCTCGAGAAAAACATCTTTGGGTTCAATTTTCTCAAGTAATAAACAACATAAAAACAGTGTTGGGTTCAATTTTCTTGAGTAATTAATTGCAACAGGAAAACAGCGTTGGGTTCAATGTTCTCGAGTAATTACAACAGGAAAACAGCGTTGGGTTCAGTGTTCGAGAAAAACAACTGGAAAACAAAGTTGGGTTCAATGTTCTCGAGAAAAACAACCGGAAAACAACTTCGGGTTCAATGTTCTCGAGAAAAACAACCGGAAAACAACTTCGGGTTCAATGTTCTCGAGAAAAACATCTTTGGGTTCAATTTTCTCAAGTAATAAACAACATAAAAACAGTGTTGGGTTCAATTTTCTTGAGTAATTAATTACAACAGGAAAACAGCGTTGGGTTCAGTGTTCGAGAAAAACAACTGGAAAACAGCGTTGGGTTCAATGTTCTCGAGTAATTACAACAGGAAAACAGCGTTGGGTTCAGTGTTCGAGAAAAACAACTGGAAAACAAAGTTGGGTTCAATGTTCTCGAGAAAAACAACAGGAAAACAACTTTGGGTTCAATGTTCTCATGTAATAAACAACATAAAAACAGCGTTGGGTTCAGTGTTCGAGAAAAACAACTGGAAAACAAAGTTGGGTTCAATGTTCTCGAGAAAAACAACAGGAAAACAACTTTGGGTTCAATGTTCTCATGTAATAAACAACATAAAAACAGTGTTGGGTTCAGTGTTCGAGAAAAACAACTGGAAAACAAAGTTGGGTTCAATGTTCTCGAGAAAAACAACCGGAAAACAACTTCGGGTTCAATGTTCTCGAGAAAAACAACCGGAAAACAACTTCGGGTTCAATGTTCTCGAGAAAAACATCTTTGGGTTCAATTTTCTCAAGTAATAAACAACATAAAAACAGTGTTGGGTTCAATTTTCTTGAGTAATTAATTACAACAGGAAAACAGCGTTGGGTTCAGTGTTCGAGAAAAACAACTGGAAAACAAAGTTGGGTTCAATGTTCTCGAGAAAAACAACCGGAAAACAACTTCGGGTTCAATGTTCTCGAGAAAAACAACCGGAAAACAACGTTGGGTTCAATGTTCTCGAGAAAAACAACCGGAAAACAACTTCGGGTTCAATGTTCTCAAGAAAAACATCTTTGGGTTCAATTTTCTCAAGTAATAAACAACATAAAAACAGTGTTGGGTTCAATTTTCTTGAGTAATTAATTACAACAGGAAAACAGCGTTGGGTTCAGTGTTCGAGAAAAACAACTGGAAAACAAAGTTGGGTTCAATGTTCTCGAGAAAAACAACCGGAAAACAACTTCGGGTTCAATGTTCTCAAGAAAAACATCTTTGGGTTCAATTTTCTCAAGTAATAAACAACATAAAAACAGTGTTGGGTTCAATTTTCTTGAGTAATTAATTACAACAGGAAAACAGCGTTGGGTTCAGTGTTCGAGAAAAACAACTGGAAAACAAAGTTGGGTTCAATGTTCTCGAGAAAAACAACCGGAAAACAAAGTTGGGTTCAATGTTCTCGAGAAAAACAACCGGAAAACAAAGTTGGGTTCAATGTTCTCGAGAAAAACAACCGGAAAACAACTTCGGGTTCAATGTTCTCGAGAAAAACAACCGGAAAACAACTTCGGGTTCAATGTTCTCAAGAAAAACATCTTTGTGTTCAATTTTCTCAAGTAATAAACAACATAAAAACAGTGTTGGGTTCAATTTTCTTGAGTAATTAATTACAACAGGAAAACAGCGTTGGGTTCAGTGTTCGAGAAAAACAACTGGAAAACAAAGTTGGGTTCAATGTTCTCGAGAAAAACAACCGGAAAACAACTTCGGGTTCAATGTTCTCGAGAAAAACAACCGGAAAACAACGTTGGGTTCAATGTTCTCGAGAAAAACAACCGGAAAACAACTTCGGGTTCAATGTTCTCGAGAAAAACAACCGGAAAACAACTTCGGGTTCAATGTTCTCGAGAAAAACAACCGGAAAACAACTTCGGGTTCAATGTTCTCAAGAAAAACATCTTTGGGTTCAATTTTCTCAAGTAATAAACAACATAAAAACAGTGTTGGGTTCAATTTTCTTGAGTAATTAATTACAACAGGAAAACAGCGTTGGGTTCAGTGTTCGAGAAAACCAACTGGAAAACAAAGTTGGGTTCAATGTTCTCGAGAAAAACAACCGGAAAACAACTTCGGGTTCAATGTTCTCAAGAAAAACATCTTTGGGTTCAATTTTCTCAAGTAATAAACAACATAAAAACAGTGTTGGGTTCAATTTTCTTGAGTAATTAATTACAACAGGAAAACAGCGTTGGGTTCAGTGTTCGAGAAAACCAACTGGAAAACAAAGTTGGGTTCAATGTTCTCGAGAAAAACAACCGGAAAACAACGTTGGGTTCAATGTTCTCGAGAAAAACAACCGGAAAACAACTTCGGGTTCAATGTTCTCGAGAAAAACAACCGGAAAACAACTTCGGGTTCAATGTTCTCGAGAAAAACAACCGGAAAACAACTTCGGGTTCAATGTTCTCAAGAAAAACATCTTTGGGTTCAATTTTCTCAAGTAATAAACAACATAAAAATAGTGTTGGGTTCAATTTTCTTGAGTAATTAATTACAACAGGAAAACAGCGTTGGGTTCAGTGTTCGAGAAAACCAACTGGAAAACAAAGTTGGGTTCAATGTTCTCGAGAAAAACAACCGGAAAACAACTTCGGGTTCAATGTTCTCGAGAAAAACAACCGGAAAACAACTTCGGGTTCAATGTTCTCGAGAAAAACAACCGGAAAACAACTTCGGGTTCAATGTTCTCGAGAAAAACAACCGGAAAACAACTTCGGGTTCAATGTTCTCGAGAAAAACAACCGGAAAACAACTTCGGGTTCAATGTTCTCAAGAAAAACATCTTTGGGTTCAATTTTCTCAAGTAATAAACAACATAAAAACAGTGTTGGGTTCAATTTTCTTGAGTAATTAATTACAACAGGAAAACAGCGTTGGGTTCAGTGTTCGAGAAAAACAACTGGAAAACAAAGTTGGGTTCAATGTTCTCGAGAAAAACAACCGGAAAACAACTTCGGGTTCAATGTTCTCGAGAAAAACAACCGGAAAACAGTGTTGGGTTCAGTGTTCGAGAAAAACAACTGGAAAACAAAGTTGGGTTCAATGTTCTCGAGAAAAACAACCGGAAAACAACTTCGGGTTCAATGTTCTCGAGAAAAACAACCGGAAAACAACTTCGGGTTCAATGTTCTCAAGAAAAACATCTTTTGGTTCAATTTTCTCAAGTAATAAACAACATAAAAACAGTGTTGGGTTCAATTTTCTTGAGTAATTAATTACAACAGGAAAACAGCGTTGAGTTCAGTGTTCGAGAATAACAACTGGAAAACAAAGTTGGGTTCAATGTTCTCGAGAAAAACAACCGGAAAACAACTTCGGGTTCAATGTTCTCAAGAAAAACAACTTCGGGTTCAATGTTCTTGAGAAAAACAACGTTGGGTTCAATGTTCCCAAGTAATAAACAACAGAAAAACAGTGTTGGGTTCAATGTTCTCGAGAAAAACAACTGGAAAACAAAGTTGGGTTCAATGTTCTCGAGAAAAACAACCGGAAAACAACTTCGGGTTCAATGTTCTCGAGAAAAACAACCGGAAAACAGTGTTGGGTTCAGTGTTCGAGAAAAACAACTGGAAAACAAAGTTGGGTTCAATGTTCTCGAGAAAAACAACCGGAAAACAACTTCGGGTTCAATGTTCTCAAGAAAAACAACTTCGGGTTCAATGTTCTTGAGAAAAACAACGTTGGGTTCAATGTTCCCAAGTAATAAACAACAGAAAAACAGTGTTGGGTTCAATGTTCTTGAGAAAAACAACCGGAAAACAGTGTTGGGTTCAGTGTTCGAGAAAAACAACTGGAAAACAAAGTTGGGTTCAATGTTCTCGAGAAAAACAACCGGAAAACAACTTCGGGTTCAATGTTCTCGAGAAAAACAACCGGAAAACAGTGTTGGGTTCAGTGTTCGAGAAAAACAACTGGAAAACAAAGTTGGGTTCAATGTTCTCGAGAAAAACAACCGGAAAACAACTTCGGGTTCAATGTTCTCAAGAAAAACAACTTCGGGTTCAATGTTCTTGAGAAAAACAACGTTGGGTTCAATGTTCCCAAGTAATAAACAACAGAAAAACAGTGTTGGGTTCAATGTTCTTGAGAAAAACAACCGGAAAACAGTGTTGGGTTCAGTGTTCGAGAAAAACAACTGGAAAACAAAGTTGGGTTCAATGTTCTCGAGAAAAACAACCGGAAAACAACTTCGGGTTCAATGTTCTCAAGTAATAACACCCATTGCACCAAAAACAATGATTTTATTAGTAGAATAGACATTAGCTCTGCCAAACCATGCTGCCGTACTTCTGGCACTTCTAAACTTCTGGCAAGTTTACTTGGAGGACTAAACTTTTATTGAATTAATGGGAGCGCATCATTAATGTTAAAAACAATAAAGTCCGTCTGCCCAGTGTCTGTCTGACGGACAGGTGGACACTCTTGCGGGACAAGACCATCGACCACTCAGGTAGATTAACCCGCTGTTCGCAAAATAAATAAATTTACCTTAAAAGAAAATATTTTAGAATCTAGAACTAGACAGTCTTACTCGAAAATAAAACTATTTATAAATCATCTTTATTCTTTATTTCCTCAATGCTAAACTAACTAAATACCATAATAGCACTGATACTGTGTTGTACAGTCCCAAATATTGGGGATATTCTTCTTCGGGTAAAAATTAATAAAATACCTTTTACTGAATGATATAAAATTACTGCAAAGTTCAACTACTGTGCGCAAGAGGAGTGGTCTGTGTTTAAAAAAAATATATAATGAATAAATTTGTGTGAGTATCTGCTAATGATATAATATATGGCAACATATACGAAAAATATATTCCATAATAAATTTATCGATTTACAAACTATATATACACATAATTATTATTACTGACTGTACGTAGACGAAATTATTATTTACTTATTCAGCCATTATAACTAATCTATTTAACTAAGTAACAACCAATTTACTCGAACATAAGAAAGGCCACCATTATTATATGGAAATGTTGTATATAAAAAAACGATATACAAAACCAAAACCAGATATATAAATATTATGGCACAAAAAAAATTAAAATTTGCTAAATAATAAAGACGTAAGGCTAGGCGAAGGTCTCCCGTGTTTCTGAACGTTGAATATCATCGGTAACTTCCAGAATGTTTGACAATCTCTTGGTTTCGGTTGATTCGGGCGGCGGTCTGCTCCCGTCACTGCAACGGGACGACGACCTACGGCGCTTCCGTCTGGGTCGCTCCACCGTCTCGTATTTGGCGTAGAGTCGGTAAGCGACCAACTGGAGGAAGAATGCGGAAACAGCGGGGATCAGAGTGATACAGAAAAACGAGAGACTCAAAGTCCACGTGTCGTACCAGATACAGTAGGAGGAACCGCGGACCGAGTCGTTGGGGGACCACAGGGAGCAGGTCGAGTCGATTAGTTTACCGAAGAGTAAAGGGGCCGGGATGTTGGAGAGAAGGCGAATAAATGTGCTAACGAGAGCGATACCCATTGGTTTGTGGGAGGGATGGACCACGTTGAGAAAGAGCATCATGTACGGGACCCCGTTCATAACACCTAGAAACACTAGGATAGCGAGCATGGGGAAGTATATATATACCTTGTTGCAGCCCTGTTGGCAGAATCCTGGTTCCACAGTCAGGGAGGATATGTTACGAGAGTCCGATGTGTCCTGCAGACAGTAGCACTCCTGCCGACCCGAGATGCAGCCCGCCATGCACGGCGAATAGAGGTTGTGGCCAAGGCCGCAAGCCGGGTCGAATTCGTCCAACTTGCAGTGCAGATGCCGGTTGCAGCCTCTAACCAGGTCGATCTCACCAGGGAGTTGGAGTGTGGCGTTGTCTCCCTCTGAGAATGCGGTGGGAATGTCGGCGGGATAGGGGGAGGTGACCCCGGGGAAAGACTGCTGTCGACAAGTAACCAGGAAGGACGCGTGCAACGGCATGCACACCACATTGAGTATAATCACCATGCGGAACATCTGTTGCACATTGAGTTTGAAGGACTTCACGATCCAGCCGCCCACAAGCAGACCGGTGCACGCTAACGGGAACATAACCCCGCCGATTATAAAGCTACAAGTACTTGGGGTCAAGTTGAATTGGTGTTCGAGGTATTTGACCATGAATGGAAGCACCGAGTTGATCCCCCAAACCTCGATAGTTCGGGCGACCGTGATGAGGACGAGAACCGGGTTGCAAAGATTCAGCATCAACAACCGCGGCAACTCCGAGAGACTCGGCTCCTTGGGAGGGGGGCCATCCCCGGAGAGCTCCCGGGCAATTATCCTCAGGGACTTTTTAGCCTTGGATTCTGTCGGTTTTTGGTCCAATGACTCATTCGTTTCTTCGTCTTCTACCAGCTCACCTTCTTCCAACAAGGAATGCCGTCCACGCAGTCGGTTTGGCAGCCCAAGAACCGGAATGAATGAGAGGAAAAGGATAGCGGCAACCACAGTGTGATTCAACCACCAAGCCCCAATGAATCGAGGATCAGAATCGTCCAGACCCATATCCCTCAAGTCTACAGGCAGCTTAAGAAAGATTCCACTCAAGGTGAAGCCAAGAGCCGGGCCTATAAATGTGATCGCGAAGTAGATACCGAGGTAGATTGGGGCGAATCTGGAAGACAAATTCTCGAAGAAATAGGTCGTGTGCAGCGGATACTGTGGGGCATTTCCAATGCCAATGAGTGCCGTAGCGATGACAAATACAGAAAAATATCTTGACAAACTCTCTTCTTGAATCGAGTCGATATCTGCGGTTGAGATCGGGGGTGGTATAATGTTAGCAGCTGCAATTGGCGGGAGTAAGGAATCATTAGCAATGCCAATGATTAGCTTGGAGGCATCGGGGCTCTGTGTCCATTGCATCTCCTTCTGACTAGGTGGAATGTAGTAACCAGAAACAAAATGCGGCAGATAATACATCGTGCAGCCCACAGCGCCCAGAAGAGTGCCGATCCCAACGACGAGAGGCTTACTCTTCCGTCCGCCATAGTAAGTCTCCGGGAGGATTGCCAAGGTAACCGATATATCGTAGGTGGCGACAAGAGCGCCAGTCTGCGCCGCAGTGAAGTGGAACCGCCGTTCCAAGGTGGAGAACATGCTGGGGGTGTTGACAACCATGTTTGTGGCGAGGGCTATCATAGACAGGATGACGAGGGCCCAGCGCGTATCGTTGGCGAATTGTAGGAAGTTGGGAGTAAGGCGCCCCCATCCATATCGGGAGACTATAACGGTGGGTTGAGAAGCGATGGAGGTCGAATCATCCTCATTGCATTGTGTGTCGGTGTTTGTAGTAGCCGCGAGTGCGCAGGTTGGGGTATGGGCTGACACGCTGGCACCACTCGCCATCAATACCGGAGATGCGAAACTCGAATGGGTATAACCAACCTGCAGATGAATGAGTAGATATGGGTATTTAGTTTTTGTATAAGTAAAAAAAATAAAGTATAAAGTAAAAAAAATTACACAATTGTGTAAAAAGTAGCTCTTTTCAGCTCTCTTAAGTCCAGTACCCCTTTCAAGTTGGTATAATATATGATATAGCCGGTCGTCCACGGCTACGCTTTCCATGTGTTGGTTGCCAGAAAATTTGACAGATAGAAAGGTTGACAAGAGTTTTGTAGAAAACAGAAAAGTAAGAAAGTAGTGCCCTTGCGCACTTGATTATTTTCTACCACTAAAGTAATGGCAGAAAGTCTTTCAATCACTATTTTAGTACCAGAAAGTACATCATTTTAGCTCAGTGGTGAGAGCACAGGTGCTGTACTATTACTTACAGAGTTCGAGACCTGGTTGCAGCAGCAAATTTTCATAGATTCGAATCCTTAATATTTCAATTAAATTTGATCTGATATGATACGATATGATTGACAGATGTGGATTTATGTAGTAAGATGCGCTGAATACCGCATTTCATTCATGTGGAATCTGCTGAAAAGGATATGTGGGGCGAGCCACGAAAGTAAGCGAGCTTAGCATACGGGTACCACTAACTCAATCGGTGTGTCTGTTGTGGGGCGAGCCACGAAAGAAAGCGAGCTTAGCATACGGGTACCACTAACTCAATCGGTATGTCTGTCGTTCTGTTGTTCTGTTATGTTCAATTTTAAACGTTAATAACGCAGCCAAATAGTAATGAAATCTATCCAAAATTGGTACACATGTAGTCTGGCAAAAGTTTAGAAATTTACAAGTTGAATTTCTGAGTGGCCTTCGAGAAGCTAAGATAATAGCAGTTAATTAGTTAAATAAGTTGATTAGAGTTTTCAACCTGCCTCTTAAAGGATATTAATTATTTCTAGTATAAGACTTAAATAATTATACTTAAAAATTATACAACTGTATTCCCCATACCCCATTCCATTATAGATTTTAATTAGTTCAAGATAATTGCTTTAAGAAATGTGTTTTTAATTGATCTAAACGTAATTAAGTTATTAAAATGCCCCGTCTCCAGCTATAGCTCCCTCCTTCCTTGGCATGCCTAGCCTAGCTTGGAAGGGGAACCAGTCCAACCACACCCCACCTCTACTCAAAGGCAGCATTGTAATGAGCCAGACTAATAAGCCAGCTTGGTTATTGTGTTTAGCTTACAAAATGATTGGCCGAGTACTTAATCATGATTCTTCAGAATAATTAGCTAAATAATTTCGTTGAGGTGTTGACATGATAAATTAATATCTCAGTATCAATACTATCGGCATAAGGTAAGTTTTATATTTCTTACAAATTGGGTCGCCTCCACGCTTAAAATTTAATATATTACTTTATGAGTTTAACATGTTACCAATACTGTAACATGAGTTTATTGATTTTTTTGTTGGTTGAAGTAAATTAAATAATATGCGATCTTTAATTATTTTTGCTAGAAATTTGTGCTGCTTGTATATTTGTGAATCGCTTCCAGTTGTATTTTGTGTTATATTAAAAATAAATATAACTTTTAAAACACAAATTTTATTTTAATACAGTAGCCTACCTCTGCCTTTCATCAATCCTGTGTGCGCCTTTGGGTTGGGGTGGTGCAGATTAAGAGGGAGGTTAAGAGGGGGGGGGGGGCTTATTCCCTCTCTTTGATTTACTGGTGTTTGGTTAAATTTCTTAGAGTTTGTGATACTGTAGAATCGCTCAATATTAATCTGTATCTCATAACTGAGCCTCGTGCTGCGCGAAGGCCCCACGAACGTGCATACACTACTTGAATTATATAATAATTCGAAAAAATAATATATCATATGACAATTTGTATATACCAAGTAAATGATAATTCATAATAATACAATCGCATCGTATTGACAATTATATATTACAACTATTTCCCATTACTGGTACTGCAATGGGCCTACTGCAGTTAAAATTACGCATCAATCAATTCCAGGAAATCGTTAAAATTTTGAGATAAATTAGTGTCTCTGTTCAAAAAACTTGTCGGAAAGAACTCCTTGTATCACTACATACTGTAATTTCACTTGATGGAATTCTAGAATTCGCCTCGTTCGTCCTAAAAACCTGTCAACTCGTTGGACCGGTCGTGTGCAAAACTCAACACATTGGACAGAATAATAGAATTTCTGTCAATTAAAATTAGTGACAAAAACGCTTCTTAGATACTTTTCTCTTATCGAAGAACATTACTTATTTGTATTAATTTATTTTACTTTACTTGTTGATTGCGTTTTTTACAAATTACAGTAAGTATTATATTTATACTTAATTGACTATATACTGACTGGTATCTCCTCTGCCTTATAAATTGACTGGTTTGCTCCTTTTACAATCATTGCTCATCACACCGAACCGATACTGATTATCTATGTATGGCTTAAATCATTATTGGTTATCCGTAATATCAGTCCTACTGCTGTTGTTTGTTAATGTTAGCATTATGTTTACACCTTGTCTGAGTTTTCCTTTATGTTTTTACACGTTGTCTGAGTTTTCCTTTATGTTTACCGCTTGTCTGTGTTTTATTCTATATGTTTGAGACGGGGGGAGGGGGGGGGGGGGGGGGGGGGGGGAACAAGACGCAAATCCCATCTTGGCGAATTAATATCCGCCTCAATGTTAAACTCTCAATTTATGGAAAGGAGCAGGTTACAGTGGCACCTTCTTTTAACCAAAACAGTAAACTAATACAATACTGTAATTTTATTTTTGAGAGCAATCAGCTGTTATTTGCGTAGAATTTCCCTTGGAGAGGGATCATTTTTTATTGCGTCCAACTTATTGGCGTTTACCAGTCGCACGTGGATGATCTTTATTATGTCAATGTCAATAAATTAATTTAATCTAATCTGTAACATATCATGTAATACATTACAATGTGATGTGCAGGCCACTTTAATTTGAAGGATCTTGAAAATAAAGAAATTAAGCTAATTTCTATTCCTCTAAAATCTTAATTTGTAAGTTAATTTCTAGCCCCTATTATCGAATGAGTGTACCAATTATAAGTTCAAGCAAACAGACAGATATACAAAACACTCAAGCCTACTTGAATTTACAGTTTTTAAAATTCTGATTATTAAAAGTTCTTCAAATTACTGCGCATCCAAACACTCCTCTAGGGAAAAACCCGAACTTCAGTCTCCCTCACTAACTGCTCGGAAAAACCCGAACTCCAGTCTCCCTCACTAAAACCCGAACTCCAGTCTCCCTCACTAACTCCAAAACCCGAACTCCAGTCTCCCTCACTAAAACGAACTCCAGTCTCCCTCACTAAAACCCAAACTCCAGTCTCCCTGACTAAAACCCGAACTCCAGTCTCCCTCACTAAACCCGAACTCCAGTCTCCCTCACTAAAACCCGAACTCCAGTCTCCCTCACTAAAACCCGAACTCCAGTCTCCCTCACTAAAACCCAAACTCCAGTCTCCCTGACTAAAACCCGAACTCCAGTCTCCCTCACTAAAACCCGAACTCCAGTCTCCCTCACTAAAACCCGAACTCCAGTCTCCCTCACTAAAACCCGAACTCCAGTCTCCCTCACTAAAACCCGAACTCCAGTCTCCCTCACTAAAACCCGAACTCCAGTCTCCCTCACTAACTCCAAAACCCGAACTCCAGTCTCCCTCACTAAAACCCGAACTCCAGTCTCCCTCACTAACTCCAAAACTCGAACTCCAGTCTCCCTCACTAAAACCCGAACTCCAGTCTCCCTCACTAAAACCCGAACTCCAGTCTCCCTCACTAAAACCCGAACTCCAGTCTCCCTCACTAACTCCAAAACCCGAACTCCAGTCTCCCTCACTAAAACCCGAACTCCAGACTCCCTCTCTGACTTCTTATTGTTTTCCGTTTTACTTCCACCAGCTCTTGTAAACTGCCGAGGTTATGAAGTTTTATATTATTACAACTTTTAAATTATTAATTATAAACAAACCACACTAAACGCTATAATTCGTACTTATAATAATATAATGATAATATTATAATAATATTCATATTTTTGATTGTTTCTACTAATAATTAATTAATAAAATAAATTATCTTACCTCGTTGGGGTGTATCTTAAAAAAAAGTGCCGATGTTATCAGATGTCAAGTTCAGCTACAACCTGTATGTCATTTTTAGTGTAAATGTTTAGCGAAAGCGCCAGTAGTCGTGAAAAAAAAACCTTTTTTTACCCTTATTTTAAAGTATTCCAATAAATGATAAATGATCTCCAGCTAAAACATGCAATATTAGATATTATGATTATTAGATTCTTATATCTCGGCTATTTCTCATTAAAAGTCAAAGGTTTTTGTAAAAGTTATAAACTAAAACTCTACAGTAAGGTTGAAGGTTGCAGAATAACTACGGTGCGACTGGTGCAATCAAAGGCGGAATCAAAGTAAAAATAAAAATTCTGACTCACCCAGTAAGTGGTCGGAGAGGTCAAACTATCTCTGGTTCAAATTCCAGCCAATTGCGATTTGTAGGGAGTTTCTTGTCAC
>JAUCBJ010001883.1:0-69068 GCA_032718475.1 Nemertoderma westbladi | reverse complement strand
CCTATAGTGAGTACCGGTATGTCAATTATTTTAGAATAATTGAATCTCTGAATATTTTAGGGCTACTTGGTTACTTTAACTTACTTTGTTACCGTTATTTAAGCAGTAGTCCAACTGATTTTGAGACCTAGTTGTTGTATGACAGGCCTACTATTTATAAATCGTTTGATTTGATTTATAATATTTATATACCCGTTTATATGGGTTTTTGTCAATATTTGAAATAAATGTTATTATTTCTGGGGGAGTCACTACACAGAAGCTGAACGCCTCTCAGTGAAGTGCTATTTATTTGACACTAAAACTGATAATTCTAATTTACCTAAGTTACTTAATACTACAAATTACTTACGATACGGGTGAGATTAATTCTCTAATTAAACACAACAAAATATTACGTACGAAATTTTTAGGGTAATTTTACAGGAAGTCTACAAACCAGCCTAACAAAGGGTTAGAATTCTGGTTATTACAACGGACAGGGTACTACGGTATTTGAAATAATAAGTAGTAGTAAATATATTGTACTGTCCAGATAGGAAAATACCACCGCCTGACGACCTATAACCGTATCGCTATAGGTACTACGTTATGTATCACGGATTGTTCCTACCCAGAAGCTAATAGAGCTAACGAATGTGCCTATCAACCACTTTACAACACAAATATACTGCCTACACTAATTACTTCGGAAAGCACTGTACACTAAACCCTAAATTAGGTACAAGTACCGGTATAACAAATAATCAGTAGTTAAATATACTTGAACAGTTAAAAGAACCACGGCATCTGCTGGAGTGACCGAAGCACAAAGTCTCCAGTCTTTACCTACGCCGAGCAGCCCTGATGTAGTACCGGGGTTAGTTTAACTATAACGGTATGTATAACAAGCACAATTACTGTAGGAATAAACTTGGGGACATGAATGTTGCGAATAATCGCATAAACTCTGAATAATAAATATTACGCTACCCGTACAGAATACTCAAACAAATACAAACCAAACGCTGGCAGACTACTATCAAGCCTAAACAAACTACAGTATGTGCAGATTCTGAAACTGTTAGTTAGAGTGTTAGAGTTGTTAGAAACTGTTAGAGTATTCCAGCGCCTGGGGGGAAACTGGATTGCGAAGCAAAAGGGGCCAGTTATATCCCACAGAAGCTTTTACAAGGTTGTTCCGCCTACCATATTCTCTATTATGTATGTATGCACTGTATGTAACGCCTAATGTTATATACGGCAGATGGGGGGGGGGGGGGGGGGGGGGGGGGGTTGTCTTGTGACGTAATCAAAATGTACAATGAAGTTTCAGATTCAGAGAACATAAGGTGACTTGACGAAACAAAATACATACCAAACTGATTACTCCCAGCAAAACTCAATACTCAATCAATTTATTCAATTAAACTTACAAACTTTTTTATGGTTAATCGCGAAATATAAATTCACTGACACGGTAAAGGCTCTACTGGGTGTTCCATAATGATCCCCCCCCTAGCCAGCCAAAACTGCCTAACTTGCACCTTGGTGTTAGTGTAATGTATCATTCGAAAGAGAATTTGAAAATTTAGGGTCCAATTTAGGGTTTGGTTTGAGTTCAGTTTGATTATGCCACAGAATCACGACCCTCTCTAAAAGTAACATCTCTGATCCTGTCAACCATGCGTTTTTCTTCAGAGTCATCGAAGATTGCACTGGAAGTTATCATTCTAATTACATATGTTAGGCCTAATTCAGTAAAATTACCAAAGAAACACTAATACCAGTAACTGAAGACTGTAATATATTGCATTTACAGCAAAAGTCGGGCAGTAATAACTGTTTAAACAGGGCTGCAAAGCTGATGACTAACGCTGGATAAATTATATATTTTTTAATTGTGATTAAATCAAAAATATTGAAAAGTTAGATAGGTTTGAAGAATAGCCTATAAATTTGTTTTACTTTTATAATGGACCCTAAATTTTTGCATGCAATCTCAGAATTAAATTATATTTCGAATGATATTACACTAAATTGCATGCCTGGCAGTTTTGGCTGGCCAGGGGGGGGGGGGGCATCATTATGGAACACCCGGTACTACACTACAGTGCTATTAGGTGTAGGCTTTAGGCAGGCCTGAGCTGAATTACATTACTTGATTATCAGTAGTCAGTACTGCAATCCTAGTTACTTAGATAGAAATCTACAATTAAAAAGGCTGTACCGTATTTGAAACTGTACATAACATGCATAACTAACTGCAGAATGGCAGTGAGAAGTACCGGACCTGGTAGGCCAATTAGTAGATCATCCTTCTTGACGATCTCCGAGGTACTGTACTCGATAATATTAATAAGGATGCAGTTAGATTGTTTTTAATTAAAATAATGTTTCTGAAATAAAAACGTAACGGAAGATATTATTTTTATGATCAATCATGCCGTGGCAAGGAAGATTTCTTAGCTCTGCTATCGCGGAGTCTAAGTCTTACTTCGGCTACAATACTAGGATGATCACTTGTGATGGAGCGAGGAGTATATCAGTCTTCTACAGAGCTCCTGTATTTATTGCGAAACATTATTGTCCATGTGGGACTTAATACATTCACCACTGGGTTCAGTATGAGTCCATAGCTTTCCATTTCACTTCTTGAACTGTCTAGTTTGTCCAATGCTGCATGTGCAGTTGGATTCATCAATAGACTAGTTCCTCCACTGCCCCTATCATAAGTTGGGGCGAGGGGAGGCGGGTGTTGAGTTGGGGGAGGGTATTGCCGAGTCAGCTCTACTCGTTGCAGTAGAATCGATCATATGGGGCCCATCACCCACCTACTGTGATGCACATTGCCCTCCACTGTGTATCTCATCTGCTGGGCCATGCCTTGCATCCCTATTGTAAGGTGCTCCTGACCAGCTGTTGCTAGCTTACACTGGGTCTGGTAAGATAATATACCCCTGAAGCTGAGTATGTGGTTCAGGGTGCTCTGCTTTGCTCACAGGAAAGGTCTAGCTTGAAGATTAACTCTTTCCATTGCAGTAGATTGTGTCTGGCATTGTCAATCCTAATAAATGTATACTACTGTATGATAATTATATACAAATGTCCTTTTCGTTACTGCATTTTAATTTCATCCGTAATTTAATTAATGCAATAAATATGGATCCCGCATTCTCGAATTATAAAAAATTTGAACCATATTGTAATAATGCTAAAATTCGCTTATTTAAAACAATGATGTTATCTATTACTATTTCTATGTATGCTATATTGAGTTTTCAATGTGCATGATAGATAGGAGTGTGCCATGATAGATTAACTATTTTTTATCGCGTATTTATTTAATAAATATTAGGTTGAATCCCATGAAATCTATGAGGATCGTATCTGTCGCTCCCATAACCCTACTGGTGCCTACAGTGTACATCTCCCCCATATCCCTCTAAGGCGTCCGTAGGCCACCACAGTGTTTATGATTAACTGGGATTTTATTTAATTTTTTTATTTTAACCTGAGTCTTGTTGGCTTTTATTACGTACCATAAAATTGATACATACAATTTGTATAGGTAGGTAGGCCTACGCATATCGGACAGCTTCGGTTGGCCGAGATTCTACATACACGACATGTTGTTTGATAACAATCTTTTAACCAATTATTATTTACTAAAACAATAATTCGTTGAAATCTAATAAATATTATCTACTCTAAAACATAAACTGACGCAGTTTACTTAATACCCATAAATTAAAGATGTTAACCTCTAAATATATATTATTAATTATGATTGGACGATAACTTTATCTCGAGCAATAGGCTGCCACTGGAGAGCCAAAGGCTCGACAGAGTCTTATGAGGAATAAATAATGCAGCCTTTTTAACGGAACATGAGAAACCAACATAAACACCAAAGTAAAACCTCATAAGATAGCATTATGGTGTACCCCCTGTCAAGTAGGCACTTTGCTTTGATCTTTTTTAGGTCGATTTTTAAAGGATTTTTCCAGGAGAACGGCGAAAGCTAGAACGATTCTGTTTGCGCGATCTGGTAGATGGCCCTAGCGCGATAGCTAGGAGTTTTTGTGAAAAAAATCTGTTAATTAATTAATTAGTAATTAGCGATTAAAGATTTCAAATTGATTTTTCTCGAAAAGTATTTGGTTTTTCCCCTAGCAACGGTGTTTTTTTTTGTTCATCTCGGTAAGATCTAAAAAAAGTTCCGTCATCGCTATGGCCCTCCTATTACTGTTAATTAGTACTAATTAGCCGAAAACTAATTAGCGTCGTAACTCGAAAACACTAAGAGCTATGAAAAAACGTAACATCACAAAGTTGTTCGGAATTTTATTCTATACAAAAAAGTCTCTGGCGCCGATGCCGTATCTCCTACCGTTAATTAGTAATTAACTAATTACTTAATTACCTAATTGGCGGGGGGGGGGCTTTGCCCCCCCGTCCCCCAAATCCTTATTCACAAGGTGTATCAAAGCTGTTTACTATTTTACAAATGATAATTACTCTAAAATCTTTTGAATCGAACTAATTAACGATTTTACTAATTAGTAAAGTTTCCCAAATTAATTAATAATTTATCCAATCCTGCTGCAATTATTAATACAGCTGATTTATCAGCCTGGTTTGATGAACTTGATGAAATCATAAAGTCAGTAGTTGCTGTATGCCATTTACTGACTAAAACTATATACCAAACACCTCTTGCCGGTAGCTACCTCCACAGTCTGTAGTGAGCACCAGTGCAGGTATGGTAGGCCTACATGTAGGGCATATATAGTGGAGGTTCTTTTGGCAGATAGGCCTAGTCAAAACGTTACATCAGATGCCGTATTTTAGTCAAAACGTACCCTATCTTCATATAGTTGAGTATTGTGAATACAGAAATATCCAAGTACTCCTGTACTTAGTATACCCATCTGCCCATGTACAGTAACTGGCTGACAGTTACCCTTAGTTTGTAGGCTATAGATTATTGACATTTCTAGCAATGTTCTTAATGTAGGCATTTGGCAATCTCTATTTACCAATTCAATAATTAATTCAATATTTCAATAATTATAATTTATATAATGTTCTCTGGTATATCTTTTGTGTTCCAAAAGATATCCACTTCCACCAGCTTAGGGTTATGTGTTGCTTCCACAAATAATAATACACGTGTAATATAAATTGGGGGGGTTTATGCGCCTGTCGATTTATACGAATCGACAGGCGCAACAAAAGTATTTGGAATATTATGCCCATGTATACTTACATATGTAAGCCTTCAAGTATAAACAAAACTGACCTTAACAAAATCAAGGTAGGCATTTGTTATTTTCCATCAGCAACATGGGCTTTAACTTTTAACTTTAAATGGCATTAATAATACTGTAATATTCTAGAACAATACCACATGGCCAACAACGCCGTCGGCCATGCACTCGCACGGCGCAAATTCTCCATTTGCGCTCTCCACCTGGACTATCTTATACATACTGGATATGTAGTAACATTTACGTATCATATCGTCCCATTCATTTAGAAACCACCTATATGCAATTTTTGCCGAAATGGAGATTTCTGCATTTCTTTATCTTAAAATGTATTCTGAATCCGATTAACACACTTAGAAGGCCATACTCCCACGTATAACTGAGATATTTAACGTTTCAAAACCACCTATATGCCCAGTTTTGTATAGACCGCATGATAAATATATATTTTTTAAAACAACCTATATAACACATTTTACTATTATAAATAAGGTAAGGCCAGGAAACGTTGATATAAAATAGGAAACAACGATTCAGGAGGCATAATTGTTGTTTATTATGATATGGGGAGATTTGATTTACATTTTTAAAACTTAATAATCGAATTTGTCTTAAGCGTTTTAATGCTTTTTGAGTAATCATTGTAAAAAATGTAATAATTTTTTTTTGAAACAACCTATATCCCTATACATAGTTTCCTACCTAATATGTTACATAATTCCAATACCAAAACTGTTTTTGTTTAAAATTGTTACATTTAATTTATTTAAAAGTAAATAAGACCAAAATCCTGGAGTATTACTTGCAAACAAAATTAGAATCAATAATGCTGTTTTACAGGAAAAGTCAATTTTGTCATTTAGGTTGTTTGAAAATGAAAGGGACGATATATCAATCCATTCATTATTAGTACTACTATAAGCTGGGGGCTTTGTTTTTCATATTATTAATACTTTGGTGGGTACTTGTTCTTTGTACTTATGCACTGCACACTGGCGGGTGAGGAACAGACAATACATATTCTTGTGCTTTGGCAGCCTCATGGAGTGAATAAGAATGGTGGACAGCCCATGATTTTCTTGAGACGCATCTTAAAGGACACTGGCCTTGAAGATGCGGATGATCTAGCAAATGTCATGGGTGATAGGGAGTTGTGGCGGCGCAATTTTGTTCTGGTTCAGTATGCGTACACCTACCACCAAATAGCTTGTTCTTGATTAATTTGGTTTGTGTTTTCTCAACCACGTTTATTTTCACCTGACAATAGAGAGAGCATATCATATGACAACGGTGAGCGATTTGTGAAAGCCCATCGTGTATCTGAGTGGGTAGGGATTGGTTGCTTTTCCTGATCGCCAGTAAATCTGAATTGATTTTCGATACTCATTGGTTTATTTGGTTAACTCTTTTAAGTAACTACTACTAAAGTTGTTAGTGTTCATCGTGTGCTGTTAGAATTGTTTTCATTATTTTAATCTCTAAGTTGTTTTCCCCGAAACAATATCGCCAATATTTCGGAGCAATACTGACTTTATACTATCAAATATGACGGCTGTGAAGATGATTTTAATATTGTCAATGTTTGTTCTCATTGACATTGTATCAGCGCTGGTAAGTTTATTTACTTTTCAGATTTTATATGAAGCATTGATAATTTCACCTCCCTCCTCCTTGCTGGGTGAGCCAGAATTTTTATTTTAGCTTTCATTCTTTAGCTAAAAGCGTTTGAAAAGAGCGTGTCTCCGTCGGCATCGCACTATTCTTCAACCTTATAGTGATTGGTACTGATAGAAAAGTGACTATTCAATGATTCCAAATATGTATCACAATCTGAATTTAATCGATATGAGATATGAGCGTTCTAAAGTTGCATGGTTTTTTGTATTTGCGCGAGGCTATTTAATTCTATTTAATAAATACACCATATTTTGGAACATTTGTAAATATGTGATTAGCTACGTAATAGGCATGGTGGATTAAGGAGGTATTGCATTGTTGCCCAGCTCCGAATAACAGTGAAACGAAGTACACAACGTGAACACAAAGTACAGAAATCGTGAGGATTGGATGGAGTTGTTTCATTACATGAAATGAGTTGATCTGTTTTCATGACTTTCCATTCATTGGTCTTCTTAATCGGAACATAATTTATACTTTTTACACATTTAGTTGTAAGTCAGCGATATTATATTTATTACACAATTCTCCTATCGTCCTAAAATTGGCACCACTACGCGACGTACAATTGTAATCCACCAACAAAAATTAAACTGCCCTTACATCTTTACAGTTCTCTAAAACAACTTCATATTCCGCTCAAACAACTTTATAGTCTTCCAAAACATATTTATAGTCTGCTCACACAACTATATTGGGCGTCCACACTCTGTAAACCTCACACAAGTAAACAGCAAACCAACAGGTAAACAAAAATTCAGTTTACTCTATCTGATATACAGATCCGATCTGAATCTCTTCTCCCACGAATAAACTTCTAGTTTATAAAAGACCGACATGATCAGAATGACTATACGTATTTTACGACTTGATTATTTAGTCTTTCACTGATGTTACAGTTTAGTAGTACTGTAGTAGTCATGCAAACGATTTCTAGAGTAGCGTTGTTGATGAATGTATGATAAGAATTTAATACTTTTAATGGGTTTTTAAAGATTTTTCACAGGTTTTATTATATTTCGAGAGTTTTTGGAGTATGATTTTATCTCATTACTTTATTTCCAAAGATCTCAGGATTTATGGAAAATAAAAGTGGAAGTTACTACAGTAACCACGGATACCGGCAGTAGTGATGGGTTTGTTTACTAAAACAATAATATTTTATAATTACTATTTATTGATGTTGAAGGTCGACTCTATGGGGTACTGTATTGAGTTTGTGTTCTAATTGTGTCATAACGATAAATATAGCACCACCGTGTGATTAAGGTGATTTGTACCAGTGAGTGACCTGCCACAAACCGTGTTATTCTACTAAGTTGATTTTTTCTTTTATTGTTTATTAATCTATATTGGGTATAAAGATTATAATGCGCTGACGACTTATATGATTAATGATATCTGACACCACGTTAATTTGATCTGCCATCCATTTAGGTCGACTACCTCCACGAACACAAATGTTGACAAAAATATAGATCAGCATCCACGAACGTGGCACATTTAGTAATTAATTGGCGTAAGGATTATAATGAAGATTAAGTAGTTATAGAGGTAAAAGGATAACCTAGAAGGATACAGAAAAATGACGAACAAAGCTGACGCATCTCTGGGGGTTAAATTATAAACGGCTCACTTCAATGTTCAAAAGAAAATTAACATCATAGGATCTCTGACTAATTTATTGCCTTGTTAATTATTATTAGTCTCGGAAATCTCGGAAATAAATGATGTGAGATAAAATGGGGGAGATTGTGATGAATGATTATCACCTTTAATTATATACATGTTGGCATGAAATAAGCCGTGGAATAAAGTAATCTAAATGATATGCTATGGGGTGTTATATATCACGGCTTGAAATAAAGTAGCAGCATTCTTTCAGTATGACTGTACCGTATTCTATGGTCACATTGCGGTACACGGTTCGAAATTTGGTATAACTTACATAAATTTGCTTGCGCCAAATTTTCTAATGATAGACATTATAAATTTGACAACATTTAGCATGTAAACAGCAAGTAGTATTAATTTGTAAAATGGTTGATAGACCGAACGTTATCATGATCGAATGTAACATCGTTAATGATAATGGGTATCAAACGTAACCGCAATTACATTCGAACCTGCAGTAGTTTTAATTGGGTTTCTATATTTATTTGGCTGTAGGAGCTACTTGAAGTTAATGTTGAATTTGTCTCAGTTCTCAAGTTAAGCTGAATGATATCTGGTGCATTTATTACCATTGTGTACGTTTGTAGAATAAATACAAATAATAAAATCAAATGCATTAAAATGAAATTACTTAAAATGATAGCAATGTAAATTTAAGATATAGAGTTATTTAATAAAATTCTATAAAATCGAATAGCTTAAATGGAATTACAATGTAATTAGAATTCTTTAAAATTGCTTCAATTAGAGAGATTAAAACCTTGGGGAATGGGGGGGCGGTGTCAATCATTTAGTATATTTGTAAAGACTTTACTCAGAATTTTGGGTTGTCGTTGTTGACCTTCGCAATTGATAGTGTGGACTTTACCTGAGGCAGAAAAAAAATAAAAAAATAATAAATTAATCAATTAATTTACACCAAAGCTGAGAGAAATGGTTCTGTGAGAAGGACTAGGTTTTAGTGTTTAACCTTGTGTCGGCTTGTGTCGGCAAAAGGGTCCAAAAAGGGCCAGAAAATAATAAAAAGTTTATAATTAATAACTTTTTTATTTTTAAGCTTAGAAGGTTAAGGTACATTTTATACGGTTAATATCGATACGGTGAATCCAAATATTCTATTGGTTTTGCTGCGCAAACGATATAAAAAAATGAGGGCCAATATTAAAATTTCGCGGTTCAAACTCACTGCGCGGGAACTCGTCCGGCTCGAAAACTACTTAACTTACGGGAGATTTGTTTATACAGACCTATAGTGCGTTAAATTATCTATCTAACAGCGTTAATTACAGCGCCGAAGCCGAAGCTATTATACAACTGGAGCGGCAGACGATCATGTGAAATATAATATTTATAAAAAAGGGACGAAAAATTGTTTTTCTTAATAATTCGCTACTCTATTATAATTTATCTTTTTGCGCCAAAACTACCTGTAAAATGTAGCAAATTAACTCCGCTATCTTTTTTCTTAACATTTATAATTAAAAAAACGAATTTTAAGGGTCGAAAAATATCGCGTCATTTTGACCCTTTTTTTTATTTTTTGTTGGGGACAAAAATGACCCCCTCTCAAAAGATGGAAAAAAAATCACGGCAAAGAATATACCAATTTTATTGAATTTGGACCATCAGAACCGAAGTTAGAGCGATTTTAGTGAAAAAATAAAAATAAAAATAATTAATTTAATTAGCAAGTCGTTAGACTTGATTACTGTAAGAAAAAAAGCTACCGACTACTGGCTACTGGCTACTTTAAAATACCTGAGTGTTTAAAGCTCATCTATCCCACCATAGTAGACATGTACCGAACAACAAGAGTCCCACAAGAAATGAAAACAAATAAATTGGTGCCAGTTCCCAAGAAGGGCAACCTAACACTCTATGGTTCTTTTCGGGGAATCTCATTGATCTCGATTGCTGCAAAGCTATTCAATAGAATTCTATTAAATCGCATCAGGGATCCCATTGAGAGACTGCTCCGTGGAAATCAGAATGGGTTCCGTAAAGGTCGTGGGACCATGGAGCCCATTTTGGCACTTAGAAGGATAATTGAAGAGTTATCAAAAAAGAAAGACAGGCATCTGGCTGTTATCTTTGTTGACTTCTTCAAGGCCTTTGATTCAGTCTCTCGCTCACGTATGTTCAGCATACTTTCATTATATATGGGATTCCTGATGAAATTTTTGCAGCAATCAGATCAGTATACGATGGTTCGACAACATTTGTGTCTACTGTTGACGGTGACCCAGAACCATTTGAAGTGTTATGGGGTGTCCTCCAGGAAGACACACTTGCTCCATTCTTGTTCATAATTGTTGTTGTCTATGTTCTACGCATGTCCTTAGATCATCATAATGATAATGGGGTGATGATAACTCCACCTACTGGCTCCAGAAGTCGAGGAAATCCTGCCAAGTACCTAACTGATCTAGACTTTGCTGATGACTTAGGAGTACTCTCAGAATCACTAGAGGGAGCCCAACGGCCCCTCAGCTCATTAGAACATGCTGCTTCTAGTGTTGGTCTTTTTATTAACTCCAGAAAGACCAAAATTTTGACAGTTAACTTTGAAAGTTCTCAGCAAGTCTCTGATCGGATGAGCATAAGCTCAAAGGATGGTATGCTTGAGCATGTGGACGACTTCTGTTACCTGGGATCATGGATCCGGAAGTCAGGTGAGGACCTTCGAATACGTAAGGGAAAGGCATGGGCAGCCTTGAATAGGCTTTCCAGGATTTGGAAGTCACCGAGAATTAATCGGAAACTTAAGGTCCGATTATTTAGAGCAGCAGTAGTTCCAGTACTGCTCTATGGGAGTCCATTCTGAGCTCTATCTGCTGAGGACACCAAATCTCTGGATGGCACATTTACAAGAATGCTACGCCGGGTTCATTGTGTCAAGTACAATGCACACTTCTCCAACCAGACACTATATAACATTGGAGGTGTCTCATTGGTTCCCCCAAGCTTGACACTAGAACAAAATCGCCTCCGCTTTGCAGAATATTACTTTCGCCGTGAGGACCAGCCAGTGCAAAATCTTGTACTTTGGCAGCCTCATGGAGTGAATTATTAACACAGCATTCTTAAAAATGCAGCTGCAATGCAGCATGCCGATCCTAGTAGTACTGGCTACTGACTACTGGCTACTGACGTAGAGCAAAAACGGCTCTAACGATTTTGATGAAATTTTGCATGGACCATGAAAATGGATTTCTAAGGGTACTTGTAAAATCGCGGTTTAAATTGAAACATCTCAACTTGTTTTATTTCGAAAAATAGCCCCAAAACACGATAATTGCCATAGGCGCAATGATAGAACACCAGCTTGGCACTCATGAAAAATATATAGAGATGGCCTGGTAATGCATTCAATAGGAAGGGCAACTAACAAAGAAGTACTTTCTCTGCCAAGTTTTATTATCACTCTACTCTACAACCCAGACAGTAATCAAACAAAACCATAACTGGTTTAGCTGGCTATTACGGTCTCAGCTGAATAACTCTTCACAATGAATCCTTGCCATGTTAATTAATTGGCGTGCAAGCTAAATGACTGTTAGTTATACAGTGTGTTGGCTACACAGTGATAAGACAAATTCTTTCTTATTTATGTAATAAATAAAACAAGTTGAGATGTTTCAATGTAAACCGCGATTAACAATTTACACTGTTCAATGTAAACCGCGATATTAATTAAACGCAATAGTTTTTATTGTCCGTTTAAATCCTTTTTTTGTCCTTTTTTTTTATTTTTTATGTCCTCCAAAAGTCTAATGTTAGGTTCATGCTACCGGTTTCTCTACTGCTGTTCTCTCAGGCTATCAGTACCGGTATTAGTATATATAGCACTATTTTGCTGTATTGTATGTATAGATGTAGGTATAAAGCAGGTATTTCTGTATTTTAGTACCGGTACCGGCACCGGTACTGCTATAGGCCTACTGTGTAGCCTACCATTTAAATACGGTAATGGTAGGCCTACCGGTTGTGCTAATAAATTTTAAATAATTGATAGGCAAAACTGGATTGCAGGATTGTGGAAAATGTGGATATACCTTTCACATAATTTAGGCCTATTACTGTATTAGTTTTATCGTCTCTGTAACCTGCTCCTTTCCCTCAATTAGTTAAATGATCGTTTATTGTTTTGGTTAGAAAATCCCGCCTCTGTAACCTGCCCCTTTCCCTCAATTAGTTAAATGATCGTTTATTGTTTTGGTTAGAAAATCCCGCCTCTGTAACCTGCTCCTTTCCCTGAATTAGTTAAATGATCGTTTATTGTTTTGGTTAGAAAATCCCGTCTCTGTAACCTGCTCCTTTCCCTCAATTAGTTAAGTGACCGTTTATTGTTTTGGTTAGAAAGGCCCGCCTCTGTAACCTGCTCCTTTCCCTCAATTAGTTAAGTGATCGTTTATTGTTTTGGTTAGAAAATTCCGCCTCTGTAACCTGTCCCTTTCCCTCAATTAGTTAAATGATCGTTTATTGTTTTGGTTAGAAAATCCCGCCTCTGTAACCTGCTCCTTTCCCTCAATAAGTTAAGTGATCGTTTATTGTTTTGGTTAGAAAATCCCGCCTCTGTAACCTGTTCCTTTCCCTCAATTAGTTAAGTGATCGTTTATTGTTTTGGTTAGAAAATCCCGTCTCTGTAACCTGCTCCTTTCCCTGATTTGGTAAAGTGACTGTTTATTGTTTTGGTTAGAAAAATCGGCCTTAACCTGCTCCTTTCCATCAATTGGTAATTGTTTTTGGCTATAAAATGAGTGTTTTGCTACGTCATGTGGTATTCGATTTTCGACAACAACCACAAACTATTAAATATAGAGTCTTTTTACCACAGGCGCATATGGAAATCTATCTCATAGTCTATAAATCATGGAATGTTTTGGCACAGGCATAGTGAAATCAACTGTCTGACAGTCCAGAAATCAGCAGTCTGACAGTTTGAAGAAATACATACATAAAAAGTCATTAAAAGGACAATAAAAGTCATTAAAAGGACAACAAAAGTCATTATGCATAATTCGTAAAAAAAAGGACAAAAAAAGTCAAATAAAAGGACATAAAAAATCATTGCCTTAATTAAATATAACAATTATATTATTATTGTATAACAGATTTTTATATTTCAAACAATAATGTTAGCCCTATGGAGAATCATTATGAGGCTGAGTAAACATTCAGCTTTATAAGCATACAGCCTCCACAGTATTAATGTTGGCACAAAGATTTTAAAATAAAACAATAATTAGATGAGAGCTAGAGAGCACAGTACAATCAATACAGTAGTAGACAACACATTTAGCTTGCACGCCAATTAATTAGCATAGCAAGGATGCATTGGGAAGAGTTATTCAGCTGAGACTGTAATAGCCAGCTAAACCATGTTAGCTTACTGTCTGGGTTGTAGAGTAGAGTGATAATACTTGGCACAGAAAGTACTTCTGTGTTAGTACTTCTGTGTTAGTTGCCCTTCCTATTGAATGCATTACCAGGCCATCTCTATACATTTTTCATGAGTGCCAGCTGGTGTTTTTATCATTGCCCCTATTGCAGTTTTCGTGTTTTGGGCTATTTTTCGAAATAAAACTAATTGAGATGTTTCAATTTAAACCGCGATTTCACAAGTACCCATAGAAATCTATTTTCAAGGTTTATGCAAAATTTCATCAAGTAGTCAGTAGCCAGTAGTCAGTAGCCAGTAGTCAGTAGCCAGTAGCTTTTTTTCTTATTACAGTAATAATCAAGTCTTTTAAACAATAAAGAAAGATTAAATAACAAATGGACCACACAATTAAAAACTCACACAATTTTGTACTTATTATATCGCTTCAAATTAGTTCAACAGTGGATATTTGGGGGAAGGGGGAAGTTACAGTGTGCATTCGGGGGAAGTTTGGTGAACTGCATTTATGCAGTGAATCCAAACTTCCTCCTTTGAGATATCATATACTTAAGACATGCTAGGTTGTCAGGGAAATATTTGTTACTGTCACACTTTGCTTCCATTTATCCTATCCTTTATTATTACCCGAGTCAGATAAGAGATAATAATCAGTAAAAACTAAACTAAACTGTCTTTCATGCAAACAAATTTCTATCTAAAGACGGGTGAATGACCATGACCATGGAAATAATTATAAATAGAATTGTATATCAACTATTTTGGGAGGCTTCCAAGTTAAACCCGAAAACAATTATTTCGTTACATACTGTATATAGTAAATAACGTTCTATGTTTTTCTTCCTCTCATAATAAAACATAAATGAAATATCTCTGATCGCTGTTCCCTGTAACATTTCACAACCAAAATATTTAAGTGTGAAAAGTGTAGGCCTACCACACTCCGCCCAAACAACCGCAAACGCATAGCCAACAAATTTAACAAAAGGTTACATACTTGTTGGGTTCATGACGAGATGAGTGAAAATTGATCGCATAATATAAACTAAAAAATTGAGAGTCGGGCTGGCTCTCCTCTCTCCACTTTCTTACCCAATGGAAATGTTGTTGTTATAAATCTAATATTGGGCCGGCTTTCTCTCGTTCTTAGCTAGAACGAGATAACAATATGGTCATATGTCAGTTTTAGGGCTCCAGCTAAACAAACCCCTGCCTTGAGTCTGAGTGAATACAAAACAAAGACCAAGGAAGTGCTGTAATACTTCCCTGTTTATTACAGAAACCTTTTTTATATCCTTACCCCCAACCCGCGAACGAGTTGTAGGTCGCGCAAACAGGTCCAAAACAGGTTGAGTGTTTATGTCTACCGTTAGGCCGGCCTACTCTCTTTGGATTGGATTTAGATTTATTAAATAATAACCGGTGCCATTAGGGCAGTACCACTCTTCATCAATCAACTTGCTGAAATTGATACATCAGTAACAGTTTGCGGTAAGTAAAACCTCAAGAACTGATCACAAATTAGGAAAAACCTAACGTATCCGTTAAAAAAAAGCAAAAATCACCGATGCAAAAACACAAAATAACAATTTTGATTTTGATTTTAAGACTGAGTCATACCGGTTAACGGTTTTTTTTACACACAAGACAACTAGCCGTATGTTTAATGTAAAATGCCAACATAGCAACTAATAGGAGTTGTTCCTTTACGAATAAAACTTTGCGAAATTAAGATGTTGCTAACTTTTAATTAGTTACGAAGTCTGTTAACGGTTTATGGCTAATATTTGTTATGTTATTCTATATTTCATATTTGAAATAAATAGAGAAGTATATAATAATGATAACGGTGTGCGCTGGTCCTGCAGTCCACTGCGTGGTGTAACGTTCCATGGCGTGGAAACATAATGTCGCATTACAACTACTGCTTTGCTTTTCTTTGCTTTTTTTTGCGATGCTTTTCTTACATATATATATAGATGTGCTCAATAAAAAATAATTAAGCACGCTAAAATATTGGAATGTATGGGGTATTACTTTGCAGCATTATTGGCGTGTCCCTTGATTTGGGTGCAATCTTCGCCCGTGTCCAACATTCGCCCGCAGAAAATCTCCGCCCGCGGGAAATCTTCGCCCGCGTCCAACCTTCGCGGGAAAGGAGCAGGTAACAGACATGATAGGTTACAGAAACGAATTTTTCTAACCAAAACAGCAAACGAGGTTGTTCACTCATTTTGAGGGCGAAGATTGCTCTGGGCGAAGATTACTAATGGGTGAAGCATTCTCGCCGACGAAGTTTGTTATGTGGGGTACACTGGGGACGGTGGGGATGTTTATTATATATTTCCAAGTGGACTTGAAGTGTCTCCTAACAAAGATATACAATAACTTGTCCCATCGTAATTTTGAAGCTATTTTATGAAGTACACATCCCAGCCAGCTTGTTGTTTCAGCAGTGTATTTTAAATAACATTTAATCTGCCAATAACCCAATATGTTAATGTGGGGAATAATTCACGGGCCACTATTCATATTTTCTAGTCAGCCTAAAAATTTTCCTTATTTTCAACGTGATAAAATACTAACTATCAATTTGTTGCCAAATTTATTCAGCATGTTAATTAATAATATCACAGACTGAATCATGTTACAAAACTATTTAGCGAATCTAACTAAAATTATATATTTAGTGTTTGCAGAGAGCTTGTGTGATTGATTGATTAAGGTCGGTATTGAAGAACTGGCTCAAATACTGGGTAGTGTGGCTCAAATAAACAAATGGGGATCCTACTGACATCTAATTATATTTACAATTACTGTTTTCCAGAACACCTGTGGCCTGTTATCTTGCGTAAGGAAACTAGTTTATTATGGTCGCATAATTAAGGAGCTCTAGTCCTTCTTCGAATTCTCATTCATGTTAAAATCACTCCTGGATGTTATGCGATAATTATAATAATTACTAATCCATATATTATAATAATCCCTACTGTATATTCTACAACTTCAAACAACCCAAAACCATCTTAGCTACGTACACACAGATGGACACATACATAATGTAAATATTTCACCTATGCAAACTTGGAGCTGTTTCATTAGTCTCCCTCAGCTTGACACTTGAACCGAACGGCCCCTGCTTTGCAGGACATTATTGCTTTCACCGTGAAGACCAGCCAGTGCATAGTCTTGTGCCCTGGCAGCCTTATGGAGTGAATACGTCTGGGGAATTAGCCCATGACTTTCTTGAGACCATTATTAAAGGACACTGGCATTGAAGATGGGGATGATTTAGAAAATGTCATGGGTGAGTGGGAGTGGTGGTTGTTCAATTTTGTTGATAACCCGGCACAATATTCTTAATACATATAATATATATAACGCAGTTGCAGTGTAGCATGGAAATACTTATAGTTGTATCTTTATATATACTTTTTTATTGCAGTGTACAGTGAATCGTATTCTGGATTCATGGAAAGTAATTGATAACTGTGTTATTTTACGATAAACTTGGGCATTTGTAGTCTCTAGGTTAGATTTGGTGTGGTGCCACTAGCAGTCTTTTGTAATAATCATCAATTTGTTATTCAAATGTTTTCTTCAGTTTCCAGGTCTCATCTGCTAAAAAGTACACTTTCCACTACATTTTTTTGATAGAGAGATCTAGAGAGAGAGACTGCGACCACATAATGGACGGTGTTATGCAAAAGGGTGTTAAGCCACAAAAGTTAAATTTGAGATAATCGATGTCAACGTTTTTAACATCCTGTGTGATCGTTGTTGTATTATTCAGATACTGTTGTGTTTTTATAAGAAAACATTTATGGAAATTACAGTATTTTTCAAGTTAGTGTGCTAGAATATAGCATTTTCTCCGAAATATTGATCAAAATGTGGCTTAACACTTTTGGAAAACTTCATATTTGGCAAAACGTTAAATTGTCAAAAGGTGTCATACTTGCAAAAAGATGTCAAAAGATGTCTAGCCAAACAATTAGTATGTGGATTAAATTTTTTTTGCAATATTATTTGTTTGTATTAATAGTATTGTATTAATAATATTAGTTGACTAATCACAAATCCGGACTGTGGCTTACCTTTCTTGTACTTTTAAGGCATTTCTTCGTATTATTGGACAATAGGATCTCATCAATTATGTAGATTACACTTTCCTCTATCAAATGATACCAAAAACTCAATTTCGACAAAATGTGGGATAATACCCTTTTGCATAACACTGTCCATATGTACTGCTGTTCACTTAATAACTGCTGATTTCACTCGAATTCGCTCATGATCCTCGCTTACTACTATACATATCATTATAGGACTAATGTGGACTACCACACTAATGTGGAACCGCACCTCAGTACCTACTGGCTTTTCTACTGTGACACCGGCTCGGTATACTGTACCACAATCACTCTGGACCCCAGTCGCATTCAAGTGACGTTCATTCTTGGACTTCGGATAGGTCAAGCTAATCTAGCACATATGAGACTTATCTACGGGGATCTTGAATATGATTGTTGTACATGTGGGAGAGTTGAGGTTGAGGAACACTATCTGTTAGACTTTCCAGTCAGTAGTCAGTGTAAAACATTAAGTTATTATTATTAAGTTAAGTTGTTATGAGAAGTGAGGGATGTGATGAGTCTTTAATGTCATTATTATTGTTTTGGTTTAGAACCACACGGTCTGCTCTCTAGTAAACAACTGTTGAGTTCAGAAGTCTTCCCCAACAAGTTTATGCCAATCCATTATGTGATGGGATCCCGGTTGACCTGAGATCCCGACCGTTCAACTAGGTGGTGTTTCTACTCATTGCCGCTGTTGGCTGTGGAAGACTGAGTGGCCGTAAGCCTGATAAAACTACTACTACTACTAGGATCGGCATGCTGCATTGCAGCTGCATTTTTAAGAATGCTGTGCCGGCTTGTCAACAAAATTGCGCCACCACAACTCCCTATCATCCATGACATTTGCTAGATCATCCACATCTTCAAGGCCAGTGTCCTTTAAGATGCGTCTCAAGAAACTCATGGGCTGTCCACCATGCTTATTCATTCCATGAGGCTGCCAAAGTACAAGATTATGCACTGGCTAGTCGTCACGGCAAAAGCAATGCTGGAACTACTGCTGCTCTAAATAATCGGACCTTAAGTTTCCGATTAATCCTGGAAATCCTGGAAAGCCTATTGAAGGCTGCCCATGCCTTTCCCTTACGTATTCAAAGGTCCTCACCTGACTTCCATATCCATGATTCCAGGTAACAGAAGTCGTCCACATGCTCAAGCATACCATCCTTTGAGCTTATGCTCATCCGATCAGAGACTTGCTGAGGACTTTCAAAGTTAACTGTGAAAATTTTAGTCTTTCTGGAGTTAATAAAAAGACCAACACTAGAAGCAGCATGTTCTAATGAGCTGATGAGCCGTTGGGCTCCCTCTAGTGATTCTGAGAGTACTCCTAAGTCATCAGCAAAGTCTAGATCAGTTAGGTAGGTACTTGGCAGGATTTCCTCGACTTTTGGAGCCAGTAGGTGGAGTTATCATCACCCCATCATCATTATGATGATCTAAGGACATGCGTTGAACATAGTCAACCTCAATTATGAACAAGAATGGTGCAAGTGTGTCTCCTTGGAGGACACCCCATAACACTTCAAATGGTTCTGTGTCACCGTCAACAGTAGACACAAATTTCAATCACAAATCTTAATTAAATTCTTAAATTTCTAAAATCTTAAATTTTAATCTCAAATACCAGTTACCGGTATATAATGATTACAGCAAAGTATAGCAGTATGATATACGCATACGGTGAAAACTATCCACCTTTCTACACTAGATAAATTGCCAATGGTTGAATTTATTAATGTGCTATATATTATACTAGCAGGCAATACCCGAGGACTGTTACCCGGTATTTCCCGCTACCGGCATATGCCTACTGGCGTACTGGTACCGGTATAGGCCTACTGACGTACCGGTACCCAGTACCGGTACCGAACGTGAATTATACTTTTCGAAAAGTGGCCTATAACGACCGCTGGTTAAAGTTATACACACATGCCAAGTCCCAGCGCAATCCCTTTGCCCATTTTGGAGGAGTTCGAACACAGAGAGAGAGAGAGAGAGAGAATTTGATTTTTATAGGTATAGATTAGAATTTTATTTTTAATTGATAAACTGTAATACCAACAACCTGTAATAGTTAAGCGGCTCTCGATAAATTGCCTACTGGTTTAAGCAATGCATACATGAACGTTAATCTAAAGGGGGAAATATACATTGCCTATAGGCTAACACATTTCATAGGCCTGTGATGATCAATACATGTAAACTGCCCGATGCAGCCATCCCATTGGTACCTATCACGCTTTAATTCTGCCTCCCTTTTTTTGACCTTACTGGTGTTTACTCACTGAAATGGATTGTCAGTCCACTTCCCGGCTGGCCCTGGTTCACTCATTTCAACATCCCATGGTTGGTATGCTTTGCCATATTGGCCACCTCGGTTACCAACTTGTTAAATTGGCTCCCCCTCCCCCCATTTTATAGGTTGGAAGTGCTTAGCAGACTCGATCCGCAACACATTCTGTTTATACGTCACATGATAATTATTGATCTCTTCTTGATTCTAACTAGATATTGATGCTGAATTATTTTATTGATTTTATCGGATATAGTTTTGATTTAAACAATTAGACTATTAAATTTAACGAAAAGATTTGGAATTAATAACTATTTCTTTTGCAAAAATATAGATATTTTTTGTCTGACTTTTTAATCCATATTTTTGAGGAATAGAAAAAGGCTGAGGCCGATGATATTTTAACTGTGGTAATAATATTTCATGTGTACATAATTTAGTGAACTCAGATTGCATTAACTCATTTAGTTCAATAAAGGCTCGTTTCCACCCTGTTTTTTTTTGAGCTTTATTTCAAGCTTTTTTTTAGCTAAAACAATTTCTAGAAATTCTTTGCTTCAAGATGAATCTGAGAATTTTGGAATGTTAAAACCTAAAATATAGAATAAAGCTCTGTAGATGTCCGTATTAAGCAAATTTGGGACGAGAGTTGTTTAATAATAATCTAGAGAAATATGTTATTATTAAGCTACTGGTACGGTAAGCAGTACACTGTACATACAGAATATCAGAAGAGCATAAGTATAGGAAAAAGTCAGTTCAGTATCTTGGAGCGAGCCATGAAGTAAGTTGAGTTAGATTTAGTGGCGCCACATAGCCCCCCACCCCAGTGGAGTACTATGATGTGATGGTAGCTGCCTGGAAACGAACCGGCTGTCTGACAGCTCGGCCAGACCTGGAAGTCAGCTGCGGCACGGGAGAGGGTTGTGGTACAGCTGGTGGAGCTGATACTTTTGAGAAGGGAGGAGGAGGTGGACGTGATACATAGGCTGGCTTAAATCTATCGATGGAAACATTATCCTGTTTGCCCTTCACATTGAGGGTGTAGTACTGGTGATGCTGGGCCAGGATCTTGAAGGGTCCTTTGTATGGCTGCACCTGCGGTCCTTTGACCTTATCTACGTGAATGTAGACATAGCCAGTGGCTGCGAGGTGTGCTGGCATGTGCAGTGTACATTCGGAATGATGAGTTGGAGGGGGTGGGAGTGCTTTGCGCATGTCAGTCTGCAGTTGACGGGCGAAAGCCTCGGTTGGCTGATAGGTGCGGGAGTCACGCGACTGGAAGAACTCGCCTGGGAGGTGGAGTGATTCTCCATATACCAGGTCGGCTGGTGAGCAGTCCAGATCCTCTCGCCAGGCTGAACGGATGCCGAGCATGATGAGTGGTAACTCATTCATCAAGTTAGGGCCTGTAGTACGGGCCTTGATGGCAGCCTTGAGTTGTCTGTGCAGGCGCTCGACCATGCCATTGGCCTGCGGGTGGTATGCTGTGGTTTGGAACACTGCAGTGCCCAGCAGTTTATTCACTTCAGCCCAAAGTTCCGATATGAACTGTGATCCCCGATCAGAGGTGATATCTAAGGGGATGCCAAAACGGGATATCCAATGCCGGATAAAGTTTTTAGCAATTGTTGTCGTAACTGATTTGGGCATAGGGATCACCTCTGGCCAGCTGGTAAAGCGGTCGATGATGGTGAGAAGATATATCATCTCTTCACTCTCTGGTAGGGGACCCACTAAGTCGATGTGGAGGCTGCTGAGGCGATCGCTCGGTGGAATGTGGATGTTGAGGGGGGCTTGGACATGGTAATGGATTTTGGAGCTTTGGCAGTCATGGCCAAAATGGCAGACATCATGTTTTAAATCATGCCAAACGAACCTGGAGGCCATGGCCTTCTGCTTGGGCCAGATGCCCATGTGCGAGAGGTTGTGGATCAAGTCGAAATCGCGCCGCCTCCACTCGCTTGGTAGGATTGGACGGGGTGAGCCTGTAGAGATATCACAGAGCACAGTCACTGCACTGAATGGGATGTCACGGAGCACGAGACCAGATATAGTGGTACGGTAGGCAGCCATTTTGTCTACACTGTCAGCCTGCGCATTGGCTAGGGTGTTATAGTGTAATGTGGATGTCACAGATATACTGGGACTGAATCGGAATATGGAAATGGATTCGTCCAAGTAGCTCTCAACTCAGGAGAGGCATCTGCTACCATGTTGTGTTTGCCTTGGATGTATTATAAGTCAGTTGTAAATTCAGCAATATATGAGAGGTGACGAGTCTGTCGAGGTGAGCGATCAGTGGTACTAGACATTGTGAATGTCAATGGTTTATGGTCTGTGTAGAGGGTGAACCTATGTCCCTTGACGAAGTGAGCAAAGTGTTTAACAGCAAGGTTTGCGGTGAGGAGTTCCCGATCAAAGGCACTGTATTTCTACTCATCGACTGAGAGTTTCTTCGAGAAGAATGCAATCGGGACCCACCTGCCTTTCTGGAGTTGTTCAAGTTGTGTTCCCACCGCGACTTCCGAAGCATCAATCATGATGCTGGTGGCTGAGTCAGTCCGAGGATGGTGCAGGAGAGAAGCTGTGGCCAAGGCCAACCTGGCAGCTTCGAACGAACTCTGACACTCGGGGGTCCAAAAGCTAGAAGCAGTGTGGAGTGGTGCAAGTTGTCCGGCGATCTTGGGCATGAATCGGTGGTAGTAGTTAATCATGCCTAAGAAGCGCTGTAGTGTGGCTCTGAAGGTGGGGACTGGAAAGTCTTTGATAGCTGAGACCCTGTCAGGGAAAGGGTGGACACCCCGAGGAGTAATATGGTAGCCCAGGAAGTCGAGCGCCGCTAGTCCAATCCAGCTTGATCGCATCATATTTGTTGGTGGTAGGTGGGTTTAACAGTGTGGCCCAGACCTCCGAAGCCATCACATTGTCTAGTGCAGTCACCACGTAATTGAACTTAGTGTCATCGGCCACAATTGCACGGGTGGCAAACTGGGCCTCGACGCGCGAGAACCAAATGTCCGGATTATCGGTCCAGAAGTCAGGCAATTTGATAGCGACGGCATTGATGGTCCCTGGGGCGGACGGTTGAAGGTCCTTGAGTGTGTGAGCAGATTTTAAGGATTTAGAGTGGTGGGTGGCCTGGGTCCGGGTCAGTGGTGGGGGGACTGGGTCCGGGTCATTGATGGGTGGCCTGGGGCCGGGTCAGTGGTGGGGGGCCTGGGCTCAACTGTATACCTTTCAAATAAACCTGAATGTAGACTGGTAGATGTAAAAATTTGGAAATTTCCTATACATTTTTCCGGAAATTTCCTATACATTTTCCTCAGAAAATTCCTATTTTATTAATTATTCTATTTAGCTCATTCTGAAAACATATAGTAAAACACAAGTAGAGTAAACACTAGAAACAATGGATTCCTGCTTAGATGTGTTTACAGTAGGTGGTTCTTGTCCTGTCTCTTGTGGTCGTAACTACGGATGAAATTTTTCCAGAAACTTTTCCGGAATTTTTCTAAATTTCCTTGAAAAACACATTTCAGAAAAACTCACATCCCTATATAGGGCCTATTAGACGTGGAAATTATAAATTTGAAGCATGTTCATGTTTTTATCAGTATAAAAACATCTGATCCAAAAATGCAAGAATTGAAAGTGTAAAAAATATACCGGTACTTTCATAAGCTACAAAAATATTTACTGTTTTTCACACTAACTTTTTGTTTTTCATATATATTTTGGGAAAAATAAGTGGCAAAATTCAAAATTGCCATGTTTGGTATCATTTTGGTTCCGGTTCGACTCCTCTAGTTCGGTCGATCCCTATAGTTGTGGGGTCATGGTGGGGGTCTGGGGCCTCCCCCCCCCCCCCCCCCCCCCCCGCCCCCCACCCCTGAATACGGCCCTGTGCGTGAGCAAGGGCTAGGATGTCGGATTGTTCCATCTTAAAACTTGTAGTTCAAAGTCTGGGTCACCAATCTTAAATTCAGAAATAAGTAAATTTGGGACAAGAGTTGTTTAATAATAATCTCTAGAGGAAAATATATTATTATTAAGCTACTGGTATGGATATATACAGTATAGGCCTATTTCATTATTCCCCCTTACTGTCTATGGCACGGGCCTACATATCTTGCTTGCATTCTGCTTATATTATACGGACCGGTTGTGTCGCTCCAGCATCCACTTTTACCTCAGCCTACAGGCTGCAGTTGTCTGGCTATGTACCGGACAGCCGGACATACCATGGCGCAGTGAGATAGGCGCAGTACCAGTACCGCGCTGCGCTTGAACTTACGCAATAAACTGCACTGCAATATCACCGATCGATCATCGATCGACTGCACGTCTGCACGTTCTGACGTTATTTGCTTGCTAATTAATAATTTGAAATTTCATATATAAAAAAAAAACATATTTAATTTGCGTGATGGACGAACTCCCAACCCAGGATGAAACGTGGGAAATTGATCCAGCTTCGATAGAACACCTTGACCGGGCGACTATTAAAGCACACCTCGCAAATGCCGGAATTAAGTACAGCGACAGAACGGCAACAACGGTTCTTAGAAAACGGTTGCTAAAGTTCGTAGAAGGAGCAGAATCAGAACCTGAACAAACCGGAGAAGTCGGAGGTTCCGATTTAGCTAAACTCCTCGCGCACTTTGTCGACCAGGATGCTAAACGAATGGAAGAACAGCGGGTTGAACGACGAGAACGGGCGGAAGAGCACAGACAACTCCTCTACCTCGTCGATCAAAACCAACAGCGTTTACTTGAGGGATTGCGGGAAGAGCGCGACGTAATTGCAGCTGCGGGCCCGGGATCGGCAACGCACGGAAGCTCCAGACGTCCCCAAGACCGCGAGGCAACCAAACTCACTGTACACCCGCCAAACATTATCGAGGATGACGTTTCCTACAAAACATTTAAACGGTGGGAGACAACATGGCGCAATTATGCCTGGGTGACAAAACTCGACAGCAAACCTATGGAAGATCAGGTGGCAACGTTCTTTTCATACTGCAGCCCTGATTTCCTGAACCGGATGCATTATGCTGTCAAAATTCCTCAAGATACCCGACTGTCAATGGACGAAATCCTCGTAAAAATACGGGAACACCTCCGCGCACAACAGAATATAACTGTAGACCGCTACAAACTGGTACGGACTAAACAGGAAGACAAACAGTCGTTCGACGATTACTACATTCAGTTGTGCGAACTGGTGGATGACGCAAACATCGAAGTTATGACAAAGGAGGACTGGATCTCCACTTTAATAGTTTGCGGTATACGGGATGAGGAGGTACGCCAGGAACTTTTGGGTAAAAGGCCTGCCCTATCCCGCGATGAAACTGTCGATTTTTGCCGTAATCGGGAGCTGGCTGTTCGGGAAGATCAACGACTGACATACAAAGTTAACGCAGTTAAACCTCAGAACCGAGGGCGTAATTTTAGTAAGTCAGATAGCCAACGGAGCTCCAGTAAAGGTCGACAATTCAAACCCCATCCACAAATACGAGACAATAATCGCTGCTGGAAATGTGGTGGAGTTTGGCCTCACGAGAAAGATAAACCGTGTAAAGCCATTGGCCGCGAATGCAAAAAATGCGAACGTATCGGCCACTTCACCCATCTATGTCGCCAACCAAAGAAGGCAACTTCCGGTGCGATTTCCCTCGCGAAAATTGGCGTCGAACCACGCGAACTAGCCCGGGAGGCCGGTAAACGTCGCATCTCCGTACAATTCGTGCATACCGGTACGGGGAAACTGCTAACAACAAGCGCTTGCATTGCAGACACCGGCGCAGACGTCACCGCTGGCGGAATCGGTATTCTAAATCGCCTCGGTATATCTATAAATAAACTTAGAGAATTAGACGAGCCACTGGAAGCAATAAACAGCAATCCAATAAAATGTATAGGACGTTTAAAACTAACTCTACAGATTGAAAACATGCGTTACAACGAATGGGTTTATATTTGTGACGGAATTAAAGATATTTATCTTTCCTTTATAGCTTGTAAAGCCTTCAACATCGTCCACGACGAATTCCCCACACCACTCCATTTAGTGAAGGAAAATAAAGTGGTTGCACCTATTAACATAGATGCTGAACTCGTAGACAAAATAAAACAAAAACTTCTGGAAGAGTTTAGTGACGTCTTTGCCATCAAAGGCCAACTTAAACCGATGCTGGGTCCCCCTATGACTATAGAAGTCAAGGAAGGTGCAAAACCTTTCTGCATCTACGCCACCCGCTCTATACCCTACGCGTACAGAGATAAAGCCCATGCCGAACTCAACGACATGTTGGACAAAGGCATCATTGAACGGGTGGGTGACCGGGCCACAGATTGGTGTCATCCCATGGTTGTTTGCCCCAAACCCGGTCGACCGGATGAAATTCGCATCACGGTTGACCTTACCAAATTAAATAATCAGGTGAAACGAACTATACACAATGCCAAAACTCCTTTCGACGTTGTCTCAGACCGCACACCAGACGCGCGTTATTTCACAAAAATCGACGCTAAGTCTGGTTATTGGCAAGTCGAGTTGGCGGAAGGATCGCGAGACCTCACTACCTTCTTAACGCCGTGGGGCCGGTTCCGGTACTGCCGGGCCCCGATGGGCTTCATATCCACCGGGGACTCATATAATTATAGGGGAGACATGGCTTTTGAGGGTATGGCCAACATAAATAAAATCGTAGACGACCTACTCATCGAGGATGTCGAGTTTGACACTCACGTTGAACGCGTTCGTTCGGTTCTACAACGCTGTCGGGATTTTGGCATCACCCTCCATCCTGAAAAGTTCAACTTCGCTCAAGAACGAGTAAAGTTTGCAGGATATATCGTTTCACACAATGGCATCGAGGCAGACCCCAACAAAGTAAAGGCAATCTCCGAGTTTCCCAAACCAACTAACATAAGTGAACTCAGAAGTTTTATGGGACTCGTTAACCAACTCGGTTGCTTTTCCTCGGAAGTCAGCGCTGCAGCGACTCCGTTGCGCGAGTTACTACGAACTCGCAACCATTTTACATGGGAAATAATGCATGATAATGCATTCGAGGCTGTTAAATACACACTTCTAAAACCTCCAATCCTGGTACCCTTCGATCCGCACGCTGAAACACGGTTAGAAGTAGACGCCAGTCGACTGCACGGATTTGGCTTCGATTTACTGCAAAATAATAATAATAAATGGAAGCTCATTGCCTGTGGAAGCCGATTTATATCGGACGCCGAAACCCGGTATGCCACAATAGAATTGGAAGCCATTGCTATAAAATATGCAATGAGTAAATGCCACCTATATTTAGCTGGATTAGAAAGTTTTAAGGTTATGACTGACCATCGGCCTTTACTTTCAATCTTCAATAAACAAACCCTGGATCAAGTCGATAATACAAAACTCCAGCGAATTAAAGCTCAGCTGCAATCGAAATATCAATTTGAATTAGTGTGGCAAAAAGGTAAAGACAATAAAATTGCAGACTGTCTCAGCCGAGCTCCAGTGGATGACCCCGATACCACTGATGAATTATTAAAGGAAGATGAAGATGTCACAAGAACCATAGCAGCTATACGGATAGCATTAACTAATACTCGGGACTTAGATCCTGAAAACGTTCTAGAACCACCTACAACAGACCCCGTTATCGAGGAAATCCGGAAGGTAGCCTTAAACGATAAGGCCTATCAGCAATTAGTTACTGAAATCCTAAGCGGATTCACAACTGAAAACCACACCTCCGGATTCGTCCAGCAATTTAAATCCATACATAACGAACTCTCCGTAGATAACGGCCTGGTATTATATGGTCCACGCCTGGTTATACCTAGTGCGAAACGAGCCAAAATTCTAGAACGCCTACACGCCGCCCACCAGGGTATGACGCGGACGAAACAAAGAGCGCTGTCCGCAGTCTACTGGCCGGGAATAAACAACGACATAATCCAAATGGTTCAGCAATGTCATCAGTGCCAAGAACGACTACCGAGCCTGCCGAAGGAGACGTTGGTTACTGACCCACAGCCAACCAGACCCTTCGAACACGCATCGACAGACCTATTCTCTCTCGCCGGCCGACACTACATTGTTTACACAGATTTATTATCTGGCTATCCACTCGTTGGTCAATGGCGTAATGACCCAACATCACAACAAGTCGTCAGCGTGTTACGGAAATGTTTCGTCGACTTAGGCGTTCCAACCAAACTTCGAAGCGATGGAGGACCTCAATTCGCCGCATCCAACTTTAGGAAATTCCTGCAACGTTGGGGGGTCGAATGGGCGCCTAGTACGCCGCATTTTCCGTCCAGTAACCGGCACGCGGAATGCCACGTAAAACTCATTAAAGGTCTATTGGCAAAAACGACAACCTCAGACATAAATTCTGAGGAATTCCTCGAAGGTTTACTCGAGGTACGGAACACACCACACGCGGATGGTCGCTCACCAAGCCAGATCGTTTTTGGGCGCAACCTGCGATCGCGTGTACCAGCCCATCACACTTCATTTGACCCGAAGTGGCAGCAGTCAGCCGAGACAGCTGACGCACGACACGAAACTATTCGCGAGAAAGCCGTCAAACACTACAATTCAACGGCGCGGGACCTCAAACCATTCCTAATAGGCACAAAAGTTCGCCTCCAAGACTCCAGATCTAAACGTTGGGATCGTGTCGGTATTATAGTTGGGGCCGGAAAACGACGAGACTACCACGTTAAACTACCTTCAGGTCGTACATGGTGGCGAAACAGACGTTTTCTCCGTCGCTACCACGAGGTCATTGAACTCGAAACACCACCGAACCCAACCCAACAGAAAACAGTTCCAACACCGGAGTTGGAAACTGAAAGTAAGAGCGTAATACGCCGCAGCACTCGTGTAACAAAACCTACTGTTCGATTTGGAGACTATAAAAATTATTTATTACACGAGAATAGTCATTTATTATTTTTAAACTATAATATGGTGTATGGGGTTCACTGGAAACAATTTTGATCTGACAAAATCGCCTAAAGGGGGAGTTGGTATGGATATATACAGTATAGGCCTATTTCATTATTCCCCCTTACTGTCTATGGCACGGGCCTACATATCTTGCTTGCATTCTGCTTATATTATACGGACCGGTTGTGTCGCTCCAGCATCCACTTTTACCTCAGCCTACAGGCTACAGTTGTCTGGCTATGTACCGGACAGCCGGACATACCAGCTACCGGTACGGTAAGCAGTACACTAAAGACAATAAAGTACAATAAAGAATATCAGAAGAGCACAAGAGTAGGAAAAAGTCAGTTCAGTAACTTGGGGCGAGCCACGAAGTAATTTAAGTTAGTGTTAGTGGCGCCACAGCTCCAAAAAAAGCTTAGAATAAAGCTTGAAAGAAAGATAAAAAAAAGCTTGAAAAAAAAGCTCAAAAAAAACTTGAAAAAAATCTCAGAAAAAAAGCTCAGAATATCTCACATATAAAAGAAGTTCGGAAACGTGAGAACTTAAGAAGGGGGGGGGGGGGGGGGGTGGTAACCCAATTTCGGACAACTCTTCGATTTATCACTCTCAGCGTTTCAAAATTGTTTGGTTTTAGCTATAATTTGGAGTATAGGTACCTAAGATGCTATTCTAAATGACAGGTTTGAAAAAAAATTTTTTCGCTATTTAATATTAGTTAATACTAGTTAAAAATAAAAAACCTTGGTTGCGCTTAAAACTTTTACAGTTTTTAATCTAATCACATGAAAGTTTTTTTATATGATAGATCAAAGATGGGGTAACGTAACTATCAGGCGAAATTTTGTGAAAATAATTAAGCTGCAAATTTATGCTAAATTTTTAGGTTTGTTATAAATAGTATTAAATTTTATTAACAAAAAATTTCGAAAAGTTGTCTGATACTTTTATCCAGTGTGGTTATGTAGACACCACAGAAATTTTCAGACTAATTGCTTAAAAATTCTAGAAATAGTAGGGTTTTGAAGTTGACAATTTCATAAAATAATATTTGGATATAATCGACCTTTATTATACATATACATAGTAATTTCAATAGGATTCCCTAAATAGAAATTGTTATAACATGAAAACTAAAAGAGCTATTAAATAGCAGTTTACAGATTTGGAAACATCATTTTAAACATGCATTATAATTGATCATAAAAATAATTTCGAATATTTGGGACCAAAATGGTGTAACCCCCCTTAAAGGAATTCATTTAGTATTCTATGGCAAATGCCATAGAATACTATAATATAGTAAAAAAAAAAGGTTGAAATTTGGCAATAATCATAAAATATGTAATGTTATCCGTAATGCACAGACAAGAGCCAAGGCTAAGAAAATGTAGTCAATGCAGTACAATAATTGTTGAGCATCAATTTACATAAATGTTAAACTAAACTAAATTATGTAGCTACCACCATCAAATTAGGTGTTTCCTGACCTTTCAGGATCACTAAAATCAGACATTATTGAAATAAATTTAATTACAAAGAGCCACTGTTAGCTGCATATATAATTACTCAGATCCACAACCCCTACTAACTTATAGTCTGATACATGAGTATGCTCATTCAATTGAAACACATTCATTTATAATCTAAACATGTTACTACCGACAATAATTATATTAAATGGATAAAAGCATACGCACATTCCAATTATACCAACACACTTACATTGGACTACCTGATGCAGTTTTGGCTGACTCAAAAGACAATCAGATTAGTCCACCTCTTCACGATTAGCGATGTAATAATTATCCCCGAAGTGGCCCTGGCTTAGTTCTGAAACCGGCAGGCAATTTCGCTGAACTCGGAAAAAATGACAGGGAAAAATGAAAATTTACATTGCAGAAAAATTGTGTATATATTCACTAAAATATGCTACAATGTACAACTTTACTCTGCTAATCCCCACTAATCTTATAAATTATTTAAGAGGAAATTTTTATATCTTTTACCAAGAAACTAATTATTCACACTGCTACTTCAACTAAATTGTTACTGACCCTATACGAATGGGCTGTATGAGTTCTCAACTCACACCCCAAGGATATCCTTAAATCTCCATATTATAATCCTCATATATCCATTAATAATACCTATCATGTTATCTTTAGTCACTCTTTCGCTCTATCGGAAAATTCATAAGCATCTATGATGTCTATTATGCGTATATGTAATGTAAGCACAAATGTATGCATATCCTTCCTCAACAGTGTAAGAGCGCTCACTTTATAAGAAAATAACACTTCCAATAATTCCATACGTATATTGTATATCAATCCTACTCCTACAACTACTGTGAGTCGAACGAGCTCAGACAGTGGAGATGAGATGTTTCCAGGCTTCTAGATTCTCCATTCTGTCTGATTTCGTTTCTTTCAAATCTATTATTCTATTCAAGTTGGTCATATCCGGTAATCCATGAGAACGCCTACCTTGCACTGCATTGGTCGCCAGTAGATTTACTACTCGGATCGGCATACTGCATTGCAGCTGTATTTTTAAGAATGCTGTGCCGGCTTGTTGAAAAAATTGCACTGACACAACACCATATCACCAAATCAATTTTCAATCAATCATCAATTTGGTAGATCATCCGCATCTTCAAGGCCAGTGTCCTTTAAGATGCGTCTCAAGAAAGTCATGGGCTGCCCACCATGCTTATTCACTCCATGAGGCTGCCAAAGCACAAGATTATGCAATGGCAGGTCCTCACGGCGAAAGCAATGTCCTGCAAAGCGGAAGGGGCATTGTTCTAGTGTCAAACTTGGGGGAACCAATGAGACACCTCCATTGTTATATAGTCTCTGGTTGGAGATGTGTGCATTGTACTTGACACAGTGAACCCGGCGTAGCATTCTTGTGAATGCGCCATCCAGAGATTTGGTGTCCTCAGGAGTTAGAGCCCAGCATAGACTCCCATAGAGGAGTACTGGTACTACTGCTGCTCTAAATAATTGGACCTTAAGTTTCCGATTAATTCAATTCGACTTCCAAATCCTGTAAAGCCTATTCAAGGCTGCCCATGCCTTTCCCTTACGTATTCCAAGGTCCTCACCTGACTTCCGGATCCATGATCCCAGGTAACAGAACAGTCCACAAAAGAGTCCACATGCTCAGGCATACCATCCTTTGAGCTTATGCTCCCCGGTCAGAGACTTGCTGAGGACTTGCAAAGTTAACTGTCAAAATTGTGGAGTTAATAAAAAGACAAACACTAGAAGCAGCCTGTTCTAATGAGCTGGGGAGCCATTGGGCTCCCTCTAGTGATTCATCAGCAAAGTCTAGATCAGTTAGGTACTTGGCAGGATTTCCTCGACTTTTGGAGCCAATAGGTGGAGTCCCATAACACTTCAAATAGTTTTGTGTCACTCTGTGTCACAGTAGATTTGGTATGACCTTGTCTTTACTTCTTCAGCAATGCAATGACCAATGAATCATAGTCTGTGTTCACATTTCACATGAGTAATTGATATAGGTGCTATTGGGAATGCAGATAACTTCGCCCATGAGAAAGCTATACCCGCGTCCATCCAATCTTCACCCTCAAAATGGACAACTAACGCATGGCAGAAACCTTCACCAGCGAGCAACGTAAACATAAACAATTAATATTTTGGTTAGAAAAAGCCGTCTCAGTAACCTGCTCCTTTCACCTCAACTAGTAACACCATCGTTTATTGTTTCAGTTAGAAAAAGCTGTCTCTGTAACCTGCTCCTTTCCCTCAATTTGTAACTAAAATGATTACTAACACAAATCATAATGGGCGAAGGTTATTTGCAGGCAAAGATTGCCTTCTCAGTGAAGGTTTCCCCAGGGCGAAGGTTGTACGCGGGAGAAGATTGGACGCGGGTGAAGGTTGTACACGGGCGAAGATTGCACCCAACCGTGCTATTGTACAATAAATCTAGTTTTGTCATATGTTCATATGTTGTATACAGTTGATGCTTAGTGCTGCCCTTAGTAGTCTTTCAATTCAATTAATTGCACATCAATTAATTAAATGCACATCAATTAATTGTTCAAATGATTTTGTCAGTGTCAGTTCGCTCCCCTGCATAAATGTACACTTTATTAACTTTTATGTCTTGTCTGATGCCCTCTATCCATGACCAAAGGTAGTGTAGGTCGCATTTTCGTTATTTTACGTTTAAGGACATTATTTTGTTGATTATTATCGATGGTGGTCAGGATTTCATTAACATTAACATTAAAATTAGTGTATTAGGTCTTAATGGGGTGTATGTGTCTGAGTACCAGTTAAAAAACTGGGAGCAAATCTTGGGATAGGAGCAGCGCCCACCCCTACCTTTGGGTAGCAGCTATCGAAAGAGGAGCCTTCGGGTCGCCTCCGGCTTCGGCCGACTGTTTGCTTGGGGTGTATGTGTATGCATTCTAACCTCCCAGAAGCACTTTCCACTTTGTTTAGTTTATCTGGTTGGCTGCTCCAGTTATAGCAGCTATACACACATCCCAGTCTGGAAGACTTTGGAAGAGCGAACTCTAATCTGAGCAGTTTATGCGTTTATGCCGTTATGCGTGCTAAGACACATTTATTACAGCAAATCTAATTAAAAACTATAATGGAATGTGGTATGGGGATTGCATCTGTATACTTTTTAAGTATATTTACATTGTGTACTAGAAAATAATTAATTTCCTGAAAGGGCTGCAGAAAAATGCTGTTTTTTACCCCAATCAACTTAATTAGCTAATTAATTGCTTTTATCTTAGCTTCTTGAAGGTCACAAGCAAATTCGGCTCGGAAAATTTCTAAATTTGCCAGACTACATGTGTACCAAGTTTAGATAGATTTAATCAAGGATTTATCGAATTATTAACGTTCAAATATTGAACACGACAGAACGACAGACCGATTAATGGTACCCCTATGCTAAGGTTCAGCTTACTTCGTGGCTTGACCCACAGAAAGGAAAGTTTTCACTCTTCCAGGCAATGTTTCATCTTCCCATTCCACTGACAATAACAAGTAATGCAGCAGTTGTTTGGCTTACCAAATGATAATCAGGATAGGGCATCTTTTTCACAATGCAGTTTAACTATTATATAAAACCGTTAATTTAGATAAACCATATTATTATTGAAAAGATTTACCGGATGCGTTCCTTCCAACTAGCTTGCTGTTCATTTTTATAAGCAGAGCACGCGCAGGCCTGTATTGTAATACCAATTCTGCCAGGTAATTGGAAGCTGAGGCGATTAGACACTTGAATTCCCGAACAGCAAAGCAATATTTAAGTATTCCTCTTTGCACATGCAACCCTTCTTTGGATCTCCTTTATTATAGGAGTTATATGATTTACAGTCTGAGTGGTATGATCATAATTTTTTACAATGCATACGAGTCTTGCAGCGATGTGTTTTTGAAGAAATCCCAATTATTGTGCATTGTTATAATCTAGCAGAGAGCTAATGAATTAATATATAATTGTCTCCAAATCATTCTTTGGAAGGTGTTTTCTGATCATTGATAAATTCTAAAGGTAATAAAATGATTATCTTACAACAATTTAACCCTTTCATAGTAATGTCTATGAATAATAATATATATCTATAAAGAAGACAATATTTCTTGTAGATCTTTAGCTTTCAATAAAATCACCATTATTTCACAGGATTTGGGCAGGTAATAATGAAAAATAATTAGGTAACTTGTTGCTTACAATTGAAACAATTGATATTATTGGCAAATGAGAGCCATTATGAATCCATTATGATCGTCTGCGTTTTATCAGAGTTCATCTTTTATTAAATGTTTATTCATCCACAATTAAGTATTATATATTATACATTCTGCTTAATTTATAAAACCTGAGAATATAAAATCTGGTTTAACCTCATCAGATCATGAACATTTCTCACTACTGGTTCATCATTGGAGATTAGCCATCCTGACACCAATGGATCTGGAAGTAGAAAACTACAATTCTAGGTTAATCTGTGAACTCTACACCGAACTGGAAAACCCAGCCGTCATAATTGAGGCCCTGCTACAAATCACAACTGGGATAAAGGTCAGCGCGGTTCTTTTATTAAAGGAGAAAATTGATTTTGTGAGCAGCAAACGTACCTGAGCAGCAACAAAAGTTGAGTGAATTGATCACTGACATGGGAATTGATCTGTTGATCGGCTTTGCTGAAAACCCAATAATGATAACCCATCTCAATTAGGAGTTTCGCAATACATTGTGTGTGCATTATGGGTGGCAACTCAAATCGTTCCCTGCGCGTTGTGCCTGAGAGTCAAGATTTTCCATAAACTATATCTTGTCTTGTCCCACCGGCGCTTATCCATCTATAAGGCATAATGAGTTTCGGGATTTTGTCACCACCATCCTAACAGAAGTCACTCATAAGGTAAGATTTGAACGGCTTATGCAACCTATCACCAGCGAGCAGTTCATCCATGCATCCACCTTTGTGGAAAAACATGCCCAGCTGGACTTTCCATTCTCCGGTTTCTGGGGGAACTGCAACCAGAAGACGTTTATCAACATTTCTGTATTCAACCCCATCATCCTGATGAACGTAGCCATGGTTCTTAACTCCACCCACCTATTCCATGAGAACCGGAAGTGAAACAGGTATGTGGAGATGACTCGCGAGGTCGAGCATGCTATGTTTATGACACTAATCTTATCTTCGCCTGACCCTCTTCCATACGGTTCCTGAAGCACCTCGCTTCTAAACTGTCCGAACGTATAGATACAGCAAATGTATGAACGGTTTTTGAAAATATTTTATTTATTTTCTATTCTATCTATGTTTTATTTTTCATGTTAAAACCCTTACTTCCTTGTTACATCACATAAACTATACCTAAATATTCTAAGGAGTCTGTCTAAGATTGCTTTCAGTCATGTAGCATCACTTCAAATGTCTGGGCACTGTTGGCGCGATACTACTCTCTTCCCAAGGAAGGTTGGTTGTTGGGGTGTCCAGTCTCCTTCGTTTCCTAGGTGCTCCTGTCAACGAACTCTCTCATCTCTATTTGTTTAATTTGTTTCTCCAACAACAGGGTGGGTAGTTCCTCTGCCTGTTTGCTTTCTCCCATATTATCTAAATGTTAAAAGTATAAGTTCGTAGCATATATAGTATCTAATATAATAGAACTTATGTTTCTCATTCTATTGGCTTTTCCACGTCTCTCATCTTCTGATGATATCCCCTTGAACGTTGTTCTGGGTTAAGTGTTGAGGGTTTCCTCAGTGTCGTTAACATTCTCCCAGTAGAACTCCTTGTCCAACTTGGTCGTTCCTTACTTCTCATCATGGTTTGGTCGCTTTCCAGTTAGTTTCTTCCTAGACCTTGATCGCATTGCGTACGATTGCGTACGTACGTATTGCGCACTGAACACGTAACTAGGGTTATCGGGCCAGATTCATCCAACTGTGGCACTGACCACATAACAGGGGTTATCTGGGCAGATTCATCTAACTGCGGCACTGAACATGTAACTGGGGTTATCTGGGCAGATTCATCTAACTGCGGCACTGAACATGTAACTGGGGTTATCGGGGCAGATTCTTCTAACTGCGGCACTGAACATGTAACTGGGGTTATCGGGGCAGATTCAGCCAACTGCAGCACTGGACATGTAACTGCGGTTATCTGGGCAGATTCATCTAACTGCGGCACTGAACATGTAACTGGGGTTATCGGGGCAGATTCAGCCAACTGCAGCACTGAACATGTAACTGGGGTTATCTGGGCAGATTCATCTAACTGCGGCACTGAACATGTAACTGGGGTTATCGGGGCAGATTCTTCTAACTGCGGCACTGAACATGTAACTGGGGTTATCGGGGCAGATTCAGCCAACTGCAGCACTGGACATGTAACTGCGGTTATCTGGGCAGATTCAGCCAACTGTGGCACTGACCACGTAACAGGGGTTATCTGGGCAGATTCATCTAACTGCGGCACTGAACAAGTAACTGGGGTTATCTGGGCAGATTCATCTAACTGCGGCACTGAACATGTAACTGGGGTTATTGGGGCAGATTCATCTAACTGCGGCACTGAACATGTAACTGGGGTTATCTGGGCAGATTCATCCAACTGTGGCACTGAACATGTAACTGGGGTTATCGGGGCAGATTCATCCAACTGTGGCACTGACCACGTAACAGGGGTTATCTGGGCAGATTCATCTAACTGCGGCACTGAACATGTAACTGGGGTTATCAGGGCAGATTCATCTAACGGCGGCACTGAACATGTAACTGGGGTTATTGGGGCAGATTCAGCCAACTACAGCACTGGACATGTAACTGCGGTTATCTGGGCAGATTCAGCCAACTCTGGTACTGGACATGTAACTGCGGTTATCTGGGCAGATTCAGCCAACTGCGGCACTGAACACGTAACAGGGGTTATCTGGGCAGATTCAGCCAACTGCGGCACTGGACATGTAACTGCGGTTATCTGGGCAGATTCAGCCAACTGCGGCACTGAACATGTAACTGGGGTTATCAGGGCAGATTCATCTAACTACGGCACTGAACATGTAACTGGGGTTATCTGGGCAGATTCAGCCAACTGTGGTACTGGACATGTAACTGCGGTTATCTGGGCAGATTCAACCAACTGCGGCACTGAACACGTAACAGGGGTTATCTGGGCAGATTCAGCCAACTGCGGCACTGGACATGTAACTGCGGTTATCTGGGCAGATTCAGCCAACTGTGGCACTGAACATGTAACTGGGGTTATTGGGGCAGATTCATCTAACTGCGGCACTGAACATGTAACTGGGGTTATCGGGGCAGATTCATCTAACTGCGGCACTGAACATGTAACTGGGGTTATCGGGGCAGATTCATCCAACTGCGGCACTGAACACGTAACAGGGGTTATCTGGGCAGATTAATCTAACTGCGGCACTGAACATGTAACTGGGGTTATCGGGACAGATTCATCTAACTGCGGCACTGAACATGTAACTGGGGTTATTGGGGCAGATTCATCTAACTGCGGCACTGAACATGTAACTGGGGTTATCTGGGCAGATTCAGCCAACTGCGGCACTGAACATGTAACTGGGGTTATCGGGACAGATTCATCTAACTGCGGCACTGAACATGTAACTGGGGTTATCGGGGCAGATTCATCTAACTGCGGCACTGAACATGTAACTGGGGTTATCTGGGCAGATTCAGCCATCTGCGGCACTGAACATGTAACTGGGGTTATCGGGGCAGATTCATCTAACTGCGTCACTGAACATGTAACTGGGGTTATCTGGGCAGATTCAGCCAACTGTGGCACTGAACATGTAACTGGGGTTATCGGGGCAGATTCATCTAACTGCGTCACTGAACATGTAACTGGTGTTATTGGGGCAGATTCATCCAACTGCGGCACTGAACACGTAACTGGGGTTATCGGGGCAGATTCATCCAACTGTGGCACTGAACATGTAACTGGGGTTATCGGGGCAGATTCATCCAACTGTGGCACTGAACATGTAACTGGGGTTATCGGGGCTGATTCATCCAACTGCGGCACTGAACACAAAACTGGGGTTATCTGGGCAGATTCAGCCAACTGCGGCACTGAACACGTAACTGGGGTTATCTGGGCAGATTCAGCCAACTGCGGCACTGAACACAAAACTGGGGTTATCTGGGCAGATTCAGCCAACTGCAGCACTGAACACGATACTGGGGTTATCGGGGCAGATTCAGCCAAATGCGGCACTGAACACGTAACTGGGGTTATCGGAGCAGATTCTGCCAACTGCCCCACTGAACACAAAACTGGGGTTATCTAGGCAGATTCATCCAACCGCGGCACTGAACACATAACTGGGGTTATCTGGGCAGATTCATCCAACTGCGGCACTGGACATGTAACTGCGATTATCTGGGCAGATTCAACCAACTGCGGCACTGGACATGTAACTGCGGTTATCTGGGCAGATTCAGCCAACTGCGGTACTGAACACATAACTGGGGTTATCGGGGCAGATTCATCTAACTGCGGCACTGAATATGTAACTGGGTTTATTGGGGCAGATTCATCTAACTGCAGCACTGAACATGTAACTGGGGTTATCGGGGCAGATTCAGCCAACTGCGGCACTGGACACGTAACTGGTGTTATCGGGGCAGATTCATCTAACTGCGGCACTCAACATGTAACTGGGGTTATCGGGGCAGATTCATCTAAGTGCGGCACTGAACATGTAACTGGGGTTATTGGGGCAGATTCATCTAACTGCAGCACTGAACATGTAACTGGGATTATCGGGGCAGATTCAGCCAACTGCGGCACTGGACATGTAACTGTGGTTATCGGGGCAGATTCAGCCAACTGCGGCACTGGACATGTAACTGTGGTTATCTGGGCAGATTCAGCCAACTGCAGCACTGAACACGATACTGGGGTTATGGGGCAGATTCAGCCAACTGCGGCACTGAACACATAACTGGGGTTATCTGGGCAGATTCAGCCAACTGCAGCATTGAACACAAAACTGGGGTTATCTGGGCAGATTCAGCCAACTGCGGCACTGAACACGTAACTGGGGTTATCTGGGCAGATTCAGCCAACTGCGGCACTGAACACAAAACTGGGGTTATCTGGGCAGATTCAGCCAACTGCAGCACTGAACACGATACTGGTGTTATGGGGCAGATTCAGCCAACTGCGGCACTGAACACATAACTGGGGTTATCTGGGCAGATTCAGCCAACTGCGGCATTGAACACAAAACTGGGGTTATCTGGGCAGATTCAGCCAACTGCGGCACTGAACACGTAACTGGGGTTACGGGGCAGATTCAGCCAACTGCGGCACTGAACTCGAAACTGGGGTTACGGGGCAGATTCAGCCAACTGCGGCACTGAACACAAAACTGGGGTTATCTAGGCAGATTCAGCCAACTGCGGCACTGAACACGTAACTGGGGTTATCGGGGCAGATTCAGCCAACTGCGGCACTGAACACAAAACTGGGGTTACGGGGCAGATTCAGCCAACTGCGGCGCTGAACACATAACTGGGGTTATCTGGGAAGATTCAGCCAACTGCGGCATTGAACATGAAACTGAGGTTATCGGAGCAGATTCGGTCAAAGGCACTTTAACATCAATGGTATTACGAATTGAAGAGATACTGTTTAAGTTTTTTACGATTCTCCATCATTAAGATTAAATAAACTTCATTTATACGGGTTCAGTGGCCCTATCTAATCCTAACGGCACTGGTATAGCTTGTGTTATAGAATTATATTCTCATAAATGCCGTGGATTTTCAAAATTTTATTTTATTCGAATTAACTTTGCTAAAAGATTACATTGAGTCCTCATTTGTATTTACTATATCTATTTGTACGATGATTATTCAAGTGGTTCAGCAGCTCAGTCGGTAGAGCGTTGGAAATTATATGTAGTAGGTATTGAGTTCGAATCCTTGTAGGTGCGAATTATTTTTTGTACAGAATTTCAACTCATTTAAATTGACCGCTACAAATTAAATTGCATTTGTCTGTACCTAGATTAACCAATGGGACTGTAGTTATTAGATTATAACCAATGTCGTGCAAGTGAACGGGAACATCGGGGAATGTGAACAGGAGACCGCCCACAATATCTATTCGAGTTATTCGCCCATCGCCTGAAGGTTAGACAGTGTTCGATGCTTCGCTACCTAAGTGTAAGACCTACGATCGATGGTAGGAGTAGCGACACACTGTACGCCAAAATTTAAATTAAGAACTGTATTGTCCCAATTCTTGGAAAACCCGCAGAACCCCTTCATATTCCTACGGGGAGAAAAGGAAAGTTAGACAGAGATACCCGTACGCAGATAGGACACAGGCACACCATTACCCGGCATGTACATTGGTAGGGTGCAGCAAAACTGTACGCCTAACTCATTGTCAGGTATAGGTGCGTTGGTGGCTTGTCGGCAGTACACGGTGTTTATTGCTTGCGTTGGAACTTGTAGGCCAGGAGAGGATTGCTGTGATTTCCCTGAATTGAGATTATACCGTTCAGGCGGTAGGGCAGTTTACAACTAGGCGCAAATAAATTAAGGCTATTAGGGATACTAACACCTACCGTGTCCCCGCCAACGTCCTGATAGGAAGTTACCCAGCCTACCTAGGTGACTAAAATTCCAGATAAGAGCCAGGATAGCTATTTGTAACCGTACGCCTACAGTAGTAAACTAACACATTTCTTCTTAGTATTAGGGACCTGGTAAATTAAATTGCCGAATTCTGGGCGTAGCATTAACCCTATGCCTGAATTTGAGTCCTGGAAATACATGAAAGGGGAAGGAGCCTTATTATTTGTAAGTATTGGACCTACAAGTTACCAAAATATTAGAATATTTGTAAAATAAACGCCGGACCCAGTAAATGAGAGTATATGAAGGATAAATATCAATTTTGACCTATGAATTAAAACACACGCGCGTTTAGGAATTATTTATACCTCAAAATATATAAAATAATTTGTTCACACTGCGGATTTTCCCGCTGGTTATATTTGTAGCTAGCGTCTTTTTCATCATATAAATCACACCGCGGCAAAGTATACGAGCGCCTTTAGTCCGTCAGTGAGTCAGCCCGATTTTAGGATTCACTGCGCGGGATTTTGTTTTATCGAAGTTTGTCCGTTTGTAGACTGTTTTCTGCCTCACCGGTTATAAGAGACCGATACTGCAATAGGTTTGCCTACTTAGAGTTTACTGTTTTGGTGAGAAGGTCGGATTTATGCTTTGATTCACAGACTCTATAGTATGATATTGCAGGATTCGTGTATTTGTTATTGTCTCTTCATATAGTAGGAATATGATCTTCTGAACTACGGTTCAGCAGAACAAAATTATTTGAAAATTTTGTATTTTGAGGTAAAAATTCGTATTTGATTAGCTAAGTGCTAATATTTTGAATAAAATTTTGATTTGAAATGCGTGTAAAATATTTTGGAATTGAATACCGGTGTTTAAAAAAGGGGTTTAAATACCATATTGAACCGGTACAAAATTTTCGTAAAAGTAAAACCTAACTCTTTTGTTTTTCAGGATTCAGAGCTCATTTCTAGACTGTAACGAGAGCAAGACCGTGTTTAGCAAGTTTGGGAGATAGATAACTCAACAACTTTGGTTGGGAAAATCGCACTTCGTCCGCAACGCTGGAAACGGAAAGGTTCACGTCCGGTTTGTATCTGGGAATCTGTTTTTCTGGAGAATCATTGGAGGGGGTGAGTTCGAAAAGTTGCATAAATAAGTTAGGCATTACCGTATTAGTTAAAATTATTGTGGGTTCCACTGTCTCAAGTATTTATGCATTCCGTACGATTTCTTTGTTTATTGCTGAATTAGTCCGTATTATTGTATTTAATTTACCTTTTGATAACGCATATCGTTATCCGATTTATTTGTTATAAAATTGGCCGGTAGGCTAATTTTATTATATACTTATTCCGTGACATTTATTTGCTGTAAAATTGGCCGTTTAGGCTAATTTTATCCATCTGCTATAAAATCGGCCGGTAGGCTAATTTTATATGACTGTAATTAATACCGTTTTTATACAAATACCGTAAGTTTGATACTTTGACACTCACTTTACTTGACTTACAACTACCGAAATGAGTGACAAACAAGACTATACGAAGAATACACAAACCGACTATGACTCATGTGACGCGGATAAGTCAGCAGCGGAAGAACTACAGGGGAAGACTCGCGAGCCTGCCGAACATACACCGTGCGCGTCACCAGTACATCCAACGGGAGTACCGGATGCCGTAGTACGAGGCGACGGCAGGACTGAGGACTTTCTAACGGTCCCGCAACCTAGACATAGGGAAACGGAGATGGTAAGTTCAGTAGGAAGCACAGAAAGAGTTGTTAGAAGCGTCGGCGGTTACATGGCGCATATTACTAGGAGTATTGGAGAAGGCCAACGCATATTAGACGAGTTGACCGCTCCGATGTCTCGATTCGAGTTCTACACTCTACAGGTGAGAGTACAGAGTAGAGTACATAAGTCCGTAGATAATCTAATAGGTCTACAAGATCTAGCTAGACAGAGACAGGATATGGACACACAGTTTAGAATCCTCGAGAAATTAATGATCGCTAGGGAGAAACTGATTCAGTTTAAGACGACCATTAGACAGATACAACAGGAACAAGCGGACCAGTTGCTAGGTGAGTCGGTTTCCGACGAGTTATTACAGCCCGAGGAAGAACAGGAACTGTACCGACTGGATGGACAACTGAAACATCTGACGGATCACTTACGTATGTGTGGCGAAGACGTCGGCGATTTGGAAACCGTGCCGGAATATACGAGGGGAACTTTACCCGTACAAATCGAATCGGCACCGGAAATACTGGACCAATCGTTAGTGAGTATTCGCAGCGAAATTGGCGAGGTAAGTATAGTGACGTCAGAAATTTCTAGACAGCAACAACTGTACCACAGACAACAACGAGAAATGGAAGAACAAACTCAATTGTTAACTGTACAAGCGGCTGTAGAGGAAGAGAAGCTACGCGTTGCAAATGTTGCGAGAATCTCTCATCTGCAAGAACAAGCCGAGTTGGAAGCGGCTGAGATGGAAAGGTTGGAGCTAGAAATAGCACAAAGAGCAGCGGCAGCTGAGTTAGCGCAACGAGTGGCAGCAGCCGAGTTGGAACGACAAGCGACAGCGACAGCGGCAGCGGCAGCGGCAGCGGCTGAGTTGGAACGACAAGCGGCAGCAGCCGAGTTGGAACGACAAGCGGCAGCGGCAGCGTTAGACGAACAAAGGCGAGTTTCGGAAGCCCAAGCCGAATTGAAAAAACGGCAAATAAAGGCTCAATCAGCTATACGACAAGCGGAGTTCGAGGCGCAACAACAACTGACGGAACAACGCGAGAAGGAAGTTAAACTTCATTTCGAACTCGAAAGAAAGGCGAGAGAACTAGCCGAAGCCAAGGAAAATCTGGATCTTCTATCCCGCGATCGATCGATGAGATCTCGTGACGGACATGATTTGGACCAGATAGAGGTAAGGCACCGCCAAATTCAGGAACGAATGAAGGAAGGAAGTGTAGGGGCACCTTGGCGAGAAAGACAACTAGTTAAAGACTTATGTCAAAGATTCCCTCAAGTAACTCCTATGTTTGCACCAGTTACGACTAAGGAACCTGTTTCGATTGCGGGTAGTAGTAATATTTCTCCTATCCATGGTGCGACGGAACACAGGTTTGTTATTCCGGACAAGTTCATACCGCCAAGAGCAACGTCGTCGCCTATTCTGAAAGTCAAGGTAAGTAACCCACCGATTGCCGATCGTAGTAGTTTATTGACCGGACCTGCACTACTAACGACAAAACAGGTGAGTCCACCTTCGACACCAAAACCCGTTACGCACTACACATACCCAATGACGTTTAGGCCTACAAGGCCTTTAGATTCAAACGCTGTCACTCGACCACCGTTTAATCAGTTTACATCGCAATCTACGACTTCGAGGAAGACCTGCGAGCCTACCGAGCAACGGAGACCAGTGGATACGCGACCGTTTAACCAGTTTACATTGCAATCTACGACTTCGAGGAAGACCTGTGAGCCTACCGAACAAAGGAGACCAGTAGACGATGTTCCGAAGCGAAACGTTAGAATTCGGACGACGCAACGGACACGAGCACATCGACCACCGTATCCAGGTGACAGTAGTACTTCAAGTGAGTCGGATTACCCGAAACGCGAGGTATTTAGAACAGGAGCGGCCGACTAATGTAAACGTGAGCGTTCAGATAACTCATTTATTGACAATCCTCCACAGAATACACCAACACAAAGGGCGTTACAACCAACGGACGCAATCAGTACTCAACAATTTGCCGACATTCTGCGACCAGTTGTCAACAAGTTGGCCCAGATAGAGGAACGCTTGGAGGAAGTTCACTCCGATAGTTCGAGAAATTCCGAATTCGAACACAATAGAAATCCAAAAGTTCCGCAAAGACAAATACCATTGACCAACACATCGTATCAAAGAAAAGCGCCAAGAAGGGAGAACATCAACCAGGTTGCCAACCCAGGACGCGAAACTTTGAACGTTGCTGAAGAAATAGCGAAATTCGCAGCGAGACAAGGACTACCGGTGCAACAACCACCTAAGTTTTCCGGCAACTCTAAACATTGGCACACCTTTGTAGACTACATTGAATCTCAAATCGCTGTGTGTGCTTTTACATCGAGAGAAAAATTCAACTACCTGTTACAAACATTATCGGGAGAACCGAAACGTCTAGCGGAGACTTTTGTTGGTGTACCAGATGCCTTCGAACTAGCGTACGATCGCTTAACATCGATTTACGGAGGCACCGTAAGTATGGCTAAGTCAGTAATAGAAGAACTCTGTAAGGGAGGGGCTATTACAAAACCCGTTGACTTACTGAAATTGGCTGACGAGATTAAAAACGCCATTACTACACTACGCTCGATTGGACAACTTGACTACGCGAACACTCCGACAGTCCTGTTGAAAATAATAGGAAGATTACACCATCGACTTCGTCGGGAGTGGCGAAAGATAGAATATCAGCGAGAAGAGAGAGGTGGATTCTTGAAGTTGGAAGACGTCTACTTACTGATATCTAGAGAGGCAGTAGTCGAGACGCGTTCGAACTACACGGACCAACATATCGTGGCGGAAGGAATAACCTTACCATCATCAAACAGACAGAAACCACCAACGACATCTACAAAGACGGTCACCTATGCTACACCGACCGAAACCCGACAATTTTCAGACAGTAATAAGGTATCCGCACCAATTGGAACCAAACAGACCCGACAGCAACTGAGCACAGACTTTTAGCGGTTGCCAATATTGCGAATGGCTAGGTAAACCACATACTAGCCATAAACTGAGAGGATGTCGACTATTCCACGAATTGAACTCGGAGGAACGACGACTGCAAATACGGCCATTGGATTCTTGTTGGCGGTGTACGCTACATGGACATGTCCGTAAGGACTGCCCAAATACGGACACCTGTCCTTACTGTGGACGCAACCATGACGGTCTGCTCCACACGGACAGTCATACGCCGACCAAACGCTTCACCAGGGAACACCCGGAAGCTGCAGCAAAATGCAATAGTGCATACAAAACACGTGAATCGAGAACGACGCCAACCTTCGTGACACATATTAGGGATTGCTTCCCAGAACAATCCGGTTCTTCTGGAGAAGAATCTGAAGACGAAGACATATATTCAGATGAAGACGAACAACCATCGATTGCACTTTTGACGCCTGACCAATTAAAGGGTTTTAGTGTAATTCCCGTTAAGATCACTGGCACAAAAGGGAGCAAAAGGATCTACGCTATCCTAGATTCAGCCTCATTTCACAGCTACGTGGATGAGAAGGTAGCTGATGTCGTCACAGATCTCAGACAAGGTAAACACGTAAAGTACACTGTAAGTAGTATGCATGGACAACGTGCAATACCAGTGACACGAGTTAAGTTAAACTTGGACACTCTTCTTCCAAAATCGCAACATAGCGAAAAGGAGAGGTCTTTGTTACCTTTTAAGGATTTGACTTTTGCGGCCATAAAGGACTTTAGTAACCTACTAGGTCCAGTCCCAGAGCAATCCTTAGAGGACCGTAAGTATTTCAGACACCTTGGTGTACCTGAATGTCCTGTCAACTATAGGTCGGTAGCAATGCTGATCGGGACGGACCAATTCAACCTACATCAAGTGTGGGAAACCAGACCATCGGTAGTCGTAGCGGGAAACGCTTACGCCTGTAGAACTCCGATAAGGTGGTATACTCGAGCGCCTGTGCGCACACTGGATATAAGTGATGAGGAAGACGATGTACAAAGTACATGTAGTTTACTAACTACAACTTCGATTCATTCCTTTTCACCTGACATAGACTACACTACACTACGTTCGACGAAACACGACAAAGCGACGAGTACGACGTGTGTAGCAAATACGATAAGTCACAGAAAGAAGCCTATCCACAAGGTTAGTATAGAGCATAAGAAGAAGACGAGTCAGGCAGAGGTTCCATCGACGACAGATGATAACGCCGGAAGGCTTGTGAGTCTATCTACACCAATAACCTCAACAACGCCCGTCGATGATGACGCGTTAGGAAACCATCAAGTGGAACAAGCTGCATTAGACAAAGAGTTAACAGAGAAAACTATCAGGTGGTTAGAACAAGATACAGCAGAACCCGGTAGTTACGAACCGTGTATGTCGGAACAAGAGAAACAATCTTTGAAGATCATGGAAGATACTATCCGCCAGACGAAAGACGGACATTATGAGGTAGGGATGCTATGGCGTAACCAGAGTCCTAAACTCATAAATAACTATCCGCTAGCTTTAAGACGTCTACACTCAATACGACAACGTTTATTAAAGGACGAGAAAGCCCATCTGCAGTACAATACTCAGATGGAGACGTATTTGACAAAAGGGTACGCTATCAGGATGACAAACCCAGAGATTGTGACAGACCAGACATACTATTTGCCACATCACTACGTGAGACACCCCGACAAACCAGATAAAGTACGCGTAGTTAACGACTGCGCGGCCCTGTTTGAAGGAATGTCTCTCAACAGTGAGTTGATGGACGGACCAAACATGAATAATTATCTCATGGGGGTGATTATGCGCTTCCGTCAGCGCCAAGTAGCATTTACTTGTGACGTAGAAGCGATGTTTCACCAAGTGCGAGCGTTAGAGCGAGACAGAGACAGTTTGAGGTTCCTCTGGTACCCGGAAGGAGACTTAAGTCTACCACCGGCGACTTACCAAATGCAAGTTCGCGTTTTCGGTGCCAGGGACAGCCCAAATTGCACTATGTACGCCCTAAAACAGACCGCTAGGGATCAGAAACATATATATGACCCAGAGATAATCGACATCGTAGAACGAGACTTTTATGTGGACGATGGATTACAAAGTTGTGACACAGTAGAACGTGCTATCACAGTAGCACATCAATTACGGGACTGTTTAACAGGCGGAGGTTTTAACCTCACTAAGTTTGCCTCAAACAGCACTGAATTGGTAAATTCATTCGAAACGACTGAACGTGGGGGTGGTGATATTGACTTAGAGTTCGAACCACTGCCGACGACCAAGGTGTTGGGACTATTTTGGGACCCGAACACAGACAACTTTCGAGTGAAAGTAAAACTGGACGCTGAAGGGGATTCTCTGACAAAGAGGTCTTGCTTGTCGAAACTAAGTAGACTGTTTGATCCATTAGGTTTCATCAGCCCAATAATACTGCAAGCCAGAATTTATATGCGCAGTATTTGGAAAGATGGACTGACATGGGACGAACCGATCTCATCCGAACAAGTGGACTTATGGAAGACTTGGGAGGCGCAATTATCTTCGTTAGAGGATTATTCCATACCCCGGGTGTACTTTCCATTACAGACGACATTTCCTGACAACTTGGAATTACATTGTTTTTCCGACGCCAGTGACAATGGCTTTGGTGTGACAGCGTATTTGCGCAGACAAGTAGACTCAGACGAGTTTGATGTTTCGCTCATTACTTCTAAGGCTAAGACCATGCCTACTAAGTATATGACGACACCACGCGCTGAGCTACAAGCCGCAACCCTGTCAACCACAATCGTGAACCTTATACAGACAGAACTACAGTCAAGTTTACAGATATTTTATTGGACTGACGCGACGTTGGTTTTATTTTACATAAACAACGATACACTTGAATTCAAGACATTCGTGGCTAACCGTCGTGCAGAAATTCTAGACCGTTCAATAAAGGAAGATTGGCGACATTGTCCCGGACCACAAAATCCAGCTGATATTGCGTCACGAGGAATGATGCCTGAGGAATTCTGTAAACCGGAGAACAAAGAATTTTGGCAACACGGACCACAATTCTTACAAAGAGCAACACAATATTGGCCGCCACTATACGATAACAAGTCTAACACTATTCCTGAGGACGCCGAAATTAAAAAACCAAAGAAAAGTAAAGCAAAGAAAAGGACAACGGCGAAACTTAAGAAGAAACCAAAGGCGAAATGGAAGAATATAACTCACAAAGTTAGGGCAGGAAGACTTGCGAGCCTTTCTCAACCAGACGTATCGCCAGACGGTCAACCAGATATGTTACCAGACGTATCGCCAGACGGTCAACCAGACATGTTACCAGACGTATCGCCAGATGGTCAACCAGACACGTTACTAGACAAGCCAACCAGACATTTTGCCAGACATATCACAAAATGTTCTACCAGACACTAGTAACATATTGACAAATAGTAAAGCCGCAGTTTCTCTATTGGAGCGGCCTTCTAATGACAAACAACCAGACGCGTTACTAGACGGTCAACCAGACGTTTTGCCAAACATGTCACTAGATATTTCGCCGGATGTTCCGCGAAACATTTTACCAGACATGTCACAAAATGTTCCACCAGACATTAGTAATGTGTTGACTAATAGTAAAGCCGCAGTTTCTCTATTGGAGCGGCCTTCTAATGACAAACTACCAAACTTAACACTCTTGAGTAACCATAAGCACAGTGAAACCTCATGTATTACAGATGTGGGTAGTACCTACGCAAATGTAAATACAGGTGTTACTTTACGCTCAAGAGACATACCAACCTTACAACCTACGGTGAGACCTGGGATTAATATCGGCAGAAAAATAAGTTTACCGAAACCCAGTGATCCCATAGAGTTCAAACCACCATTAACGATCGACTTACAAAGTACTGACAATCAAGGTAAGAAAACAAAGAAGGACAAATTACTTGTAGACCCGGACGGATCAACAGTCAACAAGGGAATACCTACCGGCGGACTCGTGGGCCCATCTAGTAAATCAAAACCTTCCAAATTCTCCATTGACTTACCTGATGACGTCACAAATACTTACGTCGACCGTATTGTAAACCTAACAGATTCTTGGACCAACGCGTGCCGAAAATTAGCGTGGATTGTACGTTTTGTACAATACGTTAAAGGCAAACGCGACTTTACACGTCGACTCACATTGACTGAGATTGACAGATGTGAAATTAAATTAATTCGGCATTATCAATTGCGATATTTCGCGCGCGAATTCACATCTATAAGTCAAGGTCAACCAATCAAGTCATCACCAATACTGAGTTGGAGTCCGATTATTCATAATGGCTTAATTTGTCATAAATCTCGGCTTCAAAACATTGACTTTAACACAAACTTTAGGTACCCAATAATAATACCGCAGCATCACGAATTACAACGTGCAATGATACTGGACGCACATTTACATCTGAAACACGCTGGAAGACACCACTGTCTTTCATATTTACGTACAAGATTTGTATTAATTAGACCCAGTAAAGCGTTAAGTTCAGTGACACGTATGTGTATTATTTGTAAAAAGGTACATTCTAGAATAAGTACCCAAGAAATGAGTGAACTTCCACAAGCACGACTACAGGCATTCAGACCACCTTTCACAGAGACTGGAATTGACTGCTTTGGTCCCATACATACGAAACGTGGACGTATACTAGTAAACGGGACTGATTTTCACATGCATGTCCAGTAGGGCAGTTCATATCGAACGTGTGATGGATCTTTCCACCAATGCCTTTATACTAGCATTAAGGCGATTTATCGCTAGACGCGGACTAGTGAAATGCTCGTACTCAGACCAAGGTACAAACTTTGTTGGTGCTCGAAATGAAATTGCTAGAGCCTTTAAGAATTTAGATCATGATCAAATCTCAAACGAACTACGTCCTTACAAGATTGTTTGGAAGTTTAATCCTCCAGACAGTCCATGGAGAGGCGGAGTCTGGGAGAGATTGATTAGATCTATAAAAACAGCCATGGCAAAAGTAATTCCAGTAAACCACATATTGACAGACGACCAACTGACAACATTGTTTGTTGAAATCGAGGCAATACTAAATACTAGACCAATAGTATTAGTACCCGATGACAAACAATCCCAATTTGCTTTGACACCGGCACACCTGCTTATGCAGGCACCGACTACTTTGACGCCTATTTCTATTCCAATAGAAGGCGATAGCTACGGTAGAAAAGCGTGGAAAATCACGCAACTACTAGCTAACAAATTCTGGGAAATATGGCAAAACCATTATTTGCCCTCTATTTCTGCCAGAACAACCTGGTACAACAAAACTCGCGCTTTAAGAGCGGGAGATCATGTGCTGTTGGCGGAAGTGAATCTAAAAAGACGCTTCTGGATAACAGGTGTAATTTTAGACACACATCCATCTATGGATGGTGTGACAAGAACTGTGACTGTACGGACAATTGACAGTCGTACAGTAGACAGACCGACACAACGTCTCGTACTTCTTGAAGAGACGCGAAACGAGTCTGGAGATTACAAATCTCCAACTAATATTAGTAAATAGTAAGGAGTTTACAAATAGATTTCCACATACCTGTACACTGTAGTAAAGACAGCGGTAGAATTCCATTGTCTTTATATGTGAACATTGAGGGTAGTACCCTTATGTGTCACATAGGAGCGGGATTTGTAGGTATAAGAAATGGAATTCTACTTGGAACTCACAATATTGAGACATTTTCGAAATTTTAGACAATCCATTTGGATTTGAAAAATTTTTAAAATTTTCTCCAGTGAATAGATTTCAGGGTACAGTCGGGTGGAACTTAAAATTAGAGAAACAAGAAAGGAAGACTCGCGAGCCTTTCTTAAAAATTTAATTAAATTTTACACGGTCTTGTTTCAATAAGTTACGTCGAATAATAGACTTCCCTATATTTATTACTAACTCTTGATTGCTTATTTTCTGATAATAGTTTGGGATCAAAAAGTGAGTATTTTAGACTCACAGCCAGTTTAGCCCAAATTCGTTTTTATTTCGGCAAAAATTTTAGATAAGACAGTGTGTCACTAAAGAAACCTTAGATCTTAGGCTATGGGTAGGAGGTTAGAGCGTTGTCGAGCCAAAAGGGCAGACGAAAACTCTCGCATCTCCTCACAACTAACAATAAACTCTGTTGTATTCCCTCTAGTAGTATGATTATGTAACCATACCTCTAATAATGGCGAAGGGGATACAAGGAGAGCCGAGATGGGGATATGATATCCAAGAGGAAGAAGCAGCGCCATTCGAACGATTTGGAGCTAAGGATTACACTATATTTGGAATAAAGGATTTATCAGAAAGTACAGCGAAACTCGTGAGAACGAAATATGACTCGAATGTAATAAAGAGAAGGCAAAACGCGTTAAATGAAAGAATCGAAAGTTTGCGCAAAACCTTCAATGAACTTTACCCGTACGACGCTTTGTGTGATACGGGAGACATTAGCGAAGACCCCGATACTGAAATTAGTCGTTTGTATCATACCATGCAATACCTGAAGGCGCACGAAACTATGCCTGCGGTACGAGATGAATTTGATGGAATGCTTCTTTACAGACGAACTCGAGGGGACGATAGAGAAACTAAGGAAGCATTTTCAGTTTATAAACTTTATTATCAATGCGGATCTTGTATGCGCGAACAACGAAATGCGATTCCGATGCGTTTGAATAAGGAAAATCCCGAACCGATATTGGCGAGGTGTTCGAACCATCAACAACTACGCTACCAGGAAGGAGGGTATCCTTTATCGAATCCATATCATTCATTCGCCATGACTGGACCAAAGGCGGGAGAAATTGTCGTTTACCCACCTAAGGTTGTTGAACCCGATGTATTCGAACTTACGCTGGACGAGGCGACTCAGTCAACCCGCGAAAAGAAAGAAGCTCTTAGCCTATACAGAGCCTACAAGGCTTTCGAGAAAGGTGAGATGGAAGAATGGGGCGGAAGACTCGCGAGCCTACCTTACCATTGGACGTCACACGATCAAACTTCAGCTAAGGAGATGACACCGGAAGTTTTCGAGAGTATAAACTTTGCTCAAAACGTTATTCAGAGACTACAGATTGCATCCCCGGAAAGGACAAGAGAAATGCAACCGTATAGTACTTCAACTACGAAACCATTGAGTACGACACTCAATTTCCCTATTAGTATACCAGTTCGACAAGATACAACGTATGAAATACCTATTGTGGATCATCCGGAAATCATTTCGAACTTAGAGTTTCTTCCTGCAGTTGTTCTAAGCGATATGGTTAAGATATATGATTTACGTAGACATATTACGCAAAAGGTCGTGCATAATGTTCCGACTCATATTCAAGACTTTAGGGAACTGGATAGAGCTGGCGCTGATATAGCTCCGAGTAACCTGAAAGGATATTTAACCAAAACAATTCGCTTATGGATTGGAACAGGAACCTTTGAGTCGGATACAGATATCGCTGCGGACTGGCAAGGTAAAGTCATTCGTTTCGAGGACGAGAAAGATATAGAGAAGATTTGGCAACCTTCGGAAGAATTATTGGACAAATGGAATAGGACGTTTAGATCGTTTCAGGAAAACGGTTACATGTTTTATGATAACGAGGGCGGCAGCCATCAGCAGAGTCTAACCTCCAAGACTATACAAATTAGAGCGGCAGACGGAGTTTTGCCCGTTTTCAGTAGACAAAGGAGCGACAAGCGAATGCCGATACCTCCAGGAACTACAAAGCAGCACCAGTTCATCACAAATATAGTAAAGAAAATGGACCAGGCTTGCAATATCGATGCTAGAATGTTACCAAAGACGGTGAGAAATATGATTTTAGATAAAACTGTTGTAAAGATTGGATCAGGAGTAAGAGAGGACTTAATTAGTGACTTCGCCGGCATGTCGGACAGTGACGACCGATTACCGACACCTTACATCGACACTCGACCTCTTATACTGTGGTCTATAGAACAAGGATACTTCCGTGAGTATGATACTCAGAAAACCGGAACTGGATATATTTCCTACTTGATGTTTAATTGGGATTATAAGGAAAGTAAAAGAACAAAGTATATCGAAACGTATGGAGAAGGTGATACTCCAGATATAAATGAGTTTGAATCACAGCTCAAATGGAGAGGATGCGTATATTGGGCTATTACTTCACCTCCAAGAGCGTTACTACAATATTATTTAGCGATAGAGTCATCAGTGAATGTTTGCTTAGTCGCCGACATTGTGTCTCGGACTCTTAAAAGATATCCACTTTGCCTCGGAGAAGATCATACATTCCACGCGGAAGGGAGAATTCATACCGATGTGTTTAGACGGTTTCTCGAACCCTTCTATAATTCCGACGCTCAGTGTAATGCCTTCACTCGAGCAGGATTCAGTATATTTCGAGACGTGTATCTTCGCTGTGCGGGATCTCTTATCGAAAGACCATCTATGTTTATATTGTTACCCTATGAAGGAGAACGTATCGTGGAGCTTACGGACGAATCACGGCAGACGCGTGCGCCTATCGGTCACTTAGGTGATGATTTCGAAGTAAGGACAGCCATCGATGATCCTTTAGAGGAACTTCTTGAGATTGAAAGGAACCTCCCGAAGAAATCTCAGACGGAGATTCGACAATTAGAAGCAACAGATGCTGTAGTTTGCATACAACCTTCTGAAACATACCAACCTATCGATCCAGACGATTATGATTATAGTGTGGGAGGAAGCGCTCGACCCATTGGCGATCTTATATATGAGCGAGTGTGGTACCCTGCTAATACGATGTGTGGTAAATATGGCGTCGCTGGACATCATTCGACAAAGTGCAGTGGAAAGCACATTACTACAACTCAACTAATCTGTGGATGGTGTGGAGATCAAGGGTCCCATACATTTTATACTTGCTGGAGATTTATGGCTCAATGTACCTACTGCAATATAAAGGGACATCGAGCATCTGAATGCCAACTAAGAGACATACCTTACAAACACGAATCTGTAAAACTCGTGCGAAAACTATTTGATGAGTGGGAAGATTTGGCTGACGAACATGTAGCAGCGCAAAGAAGCCGACGGTTCCCGATGAGAGCGCATCTTGGATTTTGGGCGGTAAATCCTCAAACTATGATGTCGGAAGGATATATCTCTGCTATGCCGCAATATGACAAACTCATCGAGGTAGTTGATATTTTGCCTCACGATAGCGGATTCCGAGTTGTGCGCGAATATTTGTTACAGATACACCCTGACAATAAGAATACATGGAACTTCCAGAAAGTAGTCAATCGTATCACCTATGGTGAATTTGATCAGTTCCGAACGGAAAAGCGGAACAAGGGAGCTTGGTTAACCGTCGCATGGGCGTACCGAGCCGCGTTCTACCATAAACGTATACGAGCGAGCGTATTCGAGGAAGAGGAGGTCCTAGAGGCGACCAACATACCAGCTACACCGGTCGCGCCGTCTGCACGTCACCCTCGGGAGGACGGACAGGGTAGGATCATACGGGTCCAGAAAGTGGGCCAACAGTTAAAGAAAACTATCAACGTTGAAGAACGAAGGGGATACGAACCGACTATTCGAATTACTCGGGATACGGTTTCGCTTCCCAGAGAACTGCAAGGAGGATCGGGACATATACCAGCTGATCAAAAGGGGGCGCAAGCTTCTATTGGGTCTGCGTCGTCCGCTTTCCGTGCGTTCCCAGACGTTTTACCAGCGGTAGATACAACAGATCGGTCACGAGGGATTGGACGAGGATTTGGGATGACTAAGAGACGAATATGTGAGGAAACGGTCGTACCGTCTCTCAACGTCCAAAGTAAACCAGTGGCTCGCCCCACAAGTCCCATATCACGAGCTAAATCGCCGATACGCAGTTTTCGAGGACACGGCAGGGCTCGATCCGCTAAGCGTTAAAGCGGGAAGGAAGGAGTGGACGGAAGACTCGTGAGCCTTTCTTGTGAATTGTTTATTTTATGTTTGTTTTATGTATTGTTTATGTAAATTGAATTGTTTAGGTAATTTGTATTGTTTAAAATTTGTATTGCTCTAAGTTTATGCAATTTATATTATTCTAAGTTTATGCAATTTATATTGTTCTAAATTTATGTATTTGTATTGTTCCAATTTGAAATTTAGAAAGTTTTATATTTAGAAGGAACTTATATTTGAAAGATTTATATTTGAAAGATTTATATTTCATATTTGAGATGTAAAAGGAGTTTATATTGTTCTAAATTTATGCAGTATTATTCTAAACTTATGCAATTTAGAAAGATTTATATTTAAAAAGTGCTATATTTGTAGTCATTCCAAACTTACGCAATTTATTGTTTCGAATATTATGCAATTTATATTTTATAAAGAAGCAGTACTTGTATTCGCAGTAAATAGAAGGCAAGAGCAGACGGAAGACTTGTGAGCCTTTCTTGTGATTATTTGAAATTATTCCGAACTTATGCAATTTGTTTTATATTTAAGTAGTATTAGTATTTGTGATTGTTTGAATTTATGCAATATTTGAGATGCAATAGATTTATTTTGGTGAATTTAATTTAGATTTATATTGTACTTACTTAATAAAGCCTTAAATACGTAAAGTTTGAATTTGTAATTATTTTGTATCGAATTATTATGTAAAGGTATTATTGTTGAGATTTAATTTGTAAATATGTAAGTACGTCCTAAGTATTCTATAATTTGATTTAGTATTGGTGAAAACCGTATATTTTATGCACGATAATATCCTGTTTTCATGGAGCGGTATAGAATTATATTCTCATAAATGCCGTGGATTTTCAAAATTTTATTTTATTCGAATTAACTTTGCTAAAAGATTACATTGAGTCCTCATTTGTATTTACTATATCTATTTGTACGATGATTATTCAAGTGGTTCAGCAGCTCAGTCGGTAGAGCGTTGGAAATTATATGTAGTAGGTATTGAGTTCGAATCCTTGTAGGTGCGAATTATTTTTTGTACAGAATTTCAACTCATTTAAATTGACCGCTACAATTTAAATTGCATTTGTCTGTACCTAGATTAACCAATGGGACTGTAGTTATTAGATTATAACCAATGTCGTGCAAGTTATATATTCGCTGGACCAATAGTTATCTTTAAAAACCTATTAGAACTCATAGAACAATCGAGAATTTTCTCGATTGATTGCAGGACAAATTTGCTATAAAAGGTGCGATTTCGATCATTAGTTATCAATCTCAATCGTATACTTCTATCTATCATTAGTTATCTCAATCATTCGTGCTTTAGATTATCTTTATTAGTTATCTATTAGTTTCTTGTTACGTTTATGTATATCCTTTTGTAATAAAAGTTAAAAATACTTGTTATATCTGCCTTTTTCCTATCTGTTTTACTATGTTTCACCACGGTGAACGCCCCTAAAGAACAGGATGGCCGGCTAGACATCGGGCTGCAGCAGTGAACGGGAACATCGGGGAATATGAACAGGAGACCGCCCACAATATCTATTCGAGTTATTCGCCCATCGCCTGAAGGTTAGACAGTGTTCGATGCTTCGCTACCTAAGTGTAAGACCTAAGATCGACGGTAGGAGTAGCGACACACTGTACGCCAAAATTTAAATTAAGAACTGTATTGTCCCAATTCTTGGAAAACCCGCAGAACCCCTTCATATTCCTACGGGGAGAAAAGGAAAGTTAGACAGAGATACCCGTACGCAGATAGGACACAGGCACACCATTACCCGGCATGTACATTGGTAGGGTGCAGCAAAACTGTACGCCTAACTCATTGTCAGGTATAGGTGCGTTGGTGGCTTGTCGGCAGTACACGGTGTTTATTGCTTGCGTTGGAACTTGTAGGCCAGGAGAGGATTGCTGTGTTTTCCCTGAATTGAGATTATACCGTTCAGGCGGTAGGGCAGTTTACAACTAGGCACAAATAAATTAAGGCTATTTAGGGATACTAACACCTACCGTGTCCCCGCCAACGTCCTGATAGGAAGTTACCCAGCCTACCTAGGTGACTAAAATTCCAGATAAGAGCCAGGATAGCTATTTGTAACCGTACGCCTACAGTAGTAAACTAACACATTTCTTCTTAGTATTAGGGACCTGGTAAATTAAATTGCCGAATTCTGGGCGTAGCATTAACCCTATGCCTGAATTTGAGTCCTGGAAATACATGAAAGGGGAAGGAGCCTTATTATTTGTAAGTATTGGACCTACAAGTTACCAAAATATTAGAATATTTGTAAAATAAACGCCGGACCCAGTAAATGAGAGTATATGAAGGATAAAAATCAATTTTGACCTATGAATTAAAACACACGCGCGTTTAGGAATTATTTGCACCTCAAAATATATAAAATAATTTGTTCACACTGCGGATTTTCCCGCTGGTTATATTTGTAGCTAGCGTCTTTTTCATCATATAAATCACACCGCGGCAAAGTATACGAGCGCCTTTAGTCCGTCAGTGAGTCAGCCCGATTTTAGGATTCGCTGCGCGGGATTTTGTTTTATCGAAGTTTGTCCGTTCGTAGACTGTTTTCTGCCTCACCGGTTATAAGAGACCGATACTGCAATAGGTTTGCCTACTTGGAGTTTACTGTTTTGGTGAGAAGGTCGGATTTATGCTTTGATTCACAGACTCTATAGTATGATATTGCAGGATTCGTGTATTTGTTATTGTCTCTTCATATATGTGTAACCATTTTGTAAATTTTAAAAATACGTGAATTTTAATTTTTGTTATTGGTAAGTGTTCTAGAACATTAGTAGATATGTTTTTTATGGTAGCTAATGTTTTTTTTACTACCTTGTATTTTTTGAAATTATATAAAAATGTGAAAACATTGATATTTCAGGTTTAAACTGTTGCAGAATATAAAATGACAAAACATATTGAGGATATTATAGCAGTTTACAGTGTATATTAATTTTGTTTACATTTTCAAAAAATACTAGCGAATAAAAAACACTAGCTACCATTAGAAAATATCTACTAAGGTTCTACAACATTCACCAATAAATAAACAACAAAAATTCAAAAAGAACAATTTGCAAAAATGGTCACACAAGCTTTACCAGTGATATCCTAACTTGCCCCAGGCCTATATTAATTCAGGCCTATGGTATTCCTACTGTGTATATCATACAGTATGTACTGTATAGTGACTGTGAACCGGTACCGATATGGAATTTTGTGGCCTTTGGGGGTCTTGCGCCGCCTTAGCGGGCTTCTCCTGCACACTTTGCGGGAATGGCGTGCCTTGCCCTTGGCGCCCAACTTAACTTACGTGCATTTAGCAAATTCTATAATTACAAAAAGGGTCTGTATTAGCCTACTGTGCTTAAAAAAAATTCACTTGGTTTGCATGCGAAAATGTTAATGCATGCGTTAATAGTTTATCTACTCCTACTTGCAAATTTGTGCCTGCTTGATTCGCATTGGATAGGCCTAGTGGCGGCGTTATGCAAAATTATGGTGTACCTGCAACCGGTATTATGGTATAAGAGACGGCGAATATTTATTAGGGGAGCATTTTCTAGATTGCGACGGATTGTTAAAGGCGGCAGTTTATACGTCTTTCAGATCCCATGCTGAAAGAATTCATACTGAAGCCTTTTTAATAAATAAATTTAAACCCCCACTAAACCGTTATTTCCCAGCTGTTTAATTTTTCCATTCGTGACTTAAACACAAGCCGACGAACTGTTATTTTCCGATTGTTTTAATTTGTGGCTCTTAAATTGCGAATTAATGTACTGTACATTAATTCGCAATTTAAGAGCCACAAATTAAAACAATTGGAAAATAACAGTTCGTCATTCTCCTCAATGATTTCTCCTCATTCGCCGTCTGTTATGGCTAAGGGATAACTCCCCTAGTATTAGTATTAGGTATTAGGTACACTGCTGGACAGTACGAGTGAATATGACTTAAAGTACACCAAAATATTCATTGAGAATTGATACTGCATACCACAAACTGATAATAATTAAATTTCATTACCCTGCTGCCTGACTGTAGTGACTGACTGACACCCATCCACATTTCATAATACCCGCCAATATTGGTTTGATCTCAGTGAATGGTAAAAATAATGCAGTATCTTACACACTTACTCCTTTTTGATTCTCAATGCTGAAAGGGAGTATCTTTTAAACGTAAATATTTTCATAAATATTAATGGTATGCTTTAGCCGTCGCGACTGGCGGATGCAGCATATAAAAATGTACCAGAATCATTGTCTAACTCAATCTTACTTCCTATTACGTATGACCCGGCACCCCTGCAGGTACACCCAGACACACGAACACATTATTACTAGACCCTCCCCTGTTCCTTTGCTTATTTCATATGTGGACGAATGTCTACGAAGCCGTATCCTTGACAATATACGTGGTTCACTGAGACTATACAATACATACGACTGGAGACGACCGCTGGTGAGAAAGTGAAAGACATTTAGTTAGGCCCAGCCTTTACTAAAAAGACATACATGTGCCCTTCCCTCCCAAGCATAGAAAGTTACTGTTTTCTGCATGGCGTTAGGAACTGTAGCCTACAGTACACAACGTGGTGTACGAGATACTTTGCAACGTAAGTAAGCACATACAGTAGACGTCAGGGAAAACTACATAGGGGAGAATGTTGGACGGATTATGGATCGCATAATGAGGCACGAACGGTAACCTTAAGGTGGCAATTTGTGAACATTTGAAAAACACCCGGGGTGCAAGAATCGCAAGGGACCTTTTCGGATCGTTAATACATAACGCGTACAGAAAAGTTCGTGAGAAATACCTCATTAGGTGGAAAAATCCACATTGAACAGCCAGTATAATAGACAATATGAAAATGGATGGCGACTTAAATTTGCTTTAATTTATAGTAGTTAGTTTTTATGTTGGTTTATTTAGTGGACCTATGACATTTATATTTAATTTTCAGAGCTGTACTTTAATAGGAATTTGATTTTGGTAACTATGGAGTCGGGCTGTAGGCCGATACTGCACTGTGTACGTACCTACTGTATTGCTGTTGTCGGTCCGGTTGTGCTTGTTTAGTTTTTCTGTAGTTTCACTATTCCTGGTGCTGCGAAATTATGTGCAGCTACAGATATTCCTATTTATCTTTATAAATCCTATTTGACGGTGTTATACCAAGGACTTCTAGAACATAGTATATATATACTATGTTCTAGAAGTCCTTGGTTATACTCATAGCGAAAAACTAGTAATTCCTAGCCGAACGGTTGGAAAGGCGGTACTTTTCTTTACTGTAGTACAACAATACTTTGTTGTAGTACCTAATGTATTTTTTGTATCTTTTTTCAGAATGAGAACCCAAATGATTTCACAGATTTCCAGGGATACCTCGCTCGTGATACTATTGACAATTATTCCGATTCCAAATTTATGAACGCAATTAAAAGAGAGCTTCTTTGCCCAGAGGATCCACACTTAATGTGCTACTTGGGAAAAAGATCCTACCACCCGAAGCACTTACTAAAACGCATAGTAAGGGCTCTAAGGAAATAGATCAACATATGTGGACAATAATATTACATACAATTAACTTGTTAAATATATTTTAATTGTGGCCTAATCAGTCAGTAATTGTATTACTCAACAAATAAAGTAACAGGTTTTAATTGATAATAACGGTAACCTGAATGTTAGATAGAGACACCTATCAGTAGTGATGTGTATGATATTATTATAAATAATTACAGGTAACTCATTAACTTACTTGATAATTTTTAAACAACAAGGTTGTGTTGCCACATCATTCGTTTGTAATACGTACAATACACCATGTCCCAGAATATAGTGTCGTAATTCAGTGACACGCCCCCCCCCCCCCCCCCCCCCCTAATTTTCTACAAATCGTAATGAGATTGCATGAAATTTGAAACAGAGATAGTTTCACCTCCGGACCACTGACTGGGTGAGCCAGAATTTTTATTTTTGCTTTCAATCTTTAGCTACAAGCGTTTAAAAAAAGTGTCTCCAGCGATATCACACCAGTTACACCGCATTTGTTCTTCTACCTTATGGTTGTTTGTTGGTGCCAATGGAAAGCTGGCCATGCAAGGATTCCAAATATGTAACACAATTTGAATTTCGTTGCATGGTTTTGCAACGACGCGAGGCTATTTTATTCTATTTAATAAATATACCATATTCTGGAACATTTTTTAAATGTGTGAATAGCTACGTAATAGTAGGATTAAAGATGTAATGCATTGTTGCCCAGTATTTGGATAAACAAAATATTACAGATTATGATGTATTTATTAAATAGAATATAATAGCCTCGCGCAGGTGCATAACCATGCAACATTTGAACGCCCATATCTCTGCTATTTTTCAACGAAATTCATATTGTGTTACATATTTGGAATCCTTGCATGCGGCCAGCTTTCCATTGGTACCAACTAGCTTTAAGGTTGAATAATAACTGCGGTGTAACTGGTGTAATATCGCTGGAGACACTTTTTTTAAACGCTTGTAGCTAAAGATTGAAAGCAAAAATAAAAATTCTGGCTCACCCAGTCAGTGGTCGGGAGGTGAAACTATCTCTGTTTCAAATTTCATGCAATCTCATTACGATTTGTAAAAAAATTAGGGGGGGGGGGGGGGCGTGTCACTGAATTACGACACTATATTCTGGGACATGGTGTATACTGTATCTTCAAAAAGTTGCCAAATGAGATGTAAAATATTGTTGATTTATTTTTCTAGAAATTATTTAGGCTATCCTATACCTATTTATTAGGCTAGCACATATATAGATTATTCTTTCAATGAAGTTGGCCTACTGATAACACAATGTGTTCAAAATACACCCAAAATCATACAAAACACACCTAAAAACATAATTTGGTTTGTTCATATACCCGCTCAACCATTTTTCATTTTTGATGACAGGATCATGCGCCCACCGGGGGAGGGGGGGGGGGGGGGGGGGGACTGAACATTGACACTTCCGCACAGTATTTCGCAAAATTACCCTTAAAAAAATCGGTAATGGTGAAAAATATCGAGACTTGAAAAATAACGCGACTAAAAATATCGAGGGTTGAAAAAGTAACGATATTATCGAGAGTAAAAATATCGAGAGTAAAAATATCGAAAGTAAAAATATCGAGAGTAAAAATATCGAGTGTAAAAATCTCGAGTGTTGAAAAATATCGAGAGTAAAAATATCGAGAGTAAAAATATCGAGAGTAAAAATATCGAGAGTAAAAATATCGAGAGTAAAAATATCGAGAGTAAAAATATCGAGAGTAAAAATAAATATCAAGAGTAAAAATATCGAGAGTAAAAAAATCGAGTGTTGAAAAATTTCAAGTGTTGAAAAATATCGAGAGTAAAAATGTCGATAGTAAAAATATCGATAGTAAAAATATTGCATTTTGCGTGAGCATTTTATTTTGAATTATGGGACAATATTGCAGTGCATGGGTTTCAATAGTGCAAGTGCAAGTATGTGGCATTAATACACCTTGGGTGCCCCTTTAACAGGAATTTATTATACTAGCTATTTTTTGCTATTTTTTTAAATAAATATTATAGAAGATGTGCAAGCTATCAATTTTGATAAATATTTCCATTCTAGAACACATTTTTTAGTTCTAGATCACATTTTTAATTTTTTATACTAGCTAGTATTTTCTACTTTATTTTTACTATTACTATTTATTATTACTATTTTATATTTACTACTCTATTTTATAGAACACGTGTAAGCTACCAATTTTGATAAATGTTTTTGTTCTAGAACACATTTTTTTGTTCTACAGTAGAACATTTTTCAGATAAAAATGATAATAAAACCCTAATTAAAAAAATTTTACTATATACGATATTTTTACTTACGATATTTTTACTTTCGATATTTTTAACACTCGATATTTTTACTCTCGATATTTTTCAACACTCGATAATTTAATTAAATTTTCGGGATGGCGAACTTTTTTACCTATTTTGCTCTGATATTCGAACCACTATCATTGATTCAATGGATGTAGACACCTTCAAAACAAGAATTGAGTGAGTTTAGCAATATTCCACAAAATGTGTAGGATGTCACGAACCGGTAACTACACCATAAATGTGTCCGACCTTTTAAACTCACTTCTATTACCTCATGCCCAGAATTTCCTTTCTTTTTTTTAGTTATTCACCGATTCCCTAGTTCCAGTACAGTAGGTTAATAAACTCTCACACGTTTAAAGGTGATAATATTTATTAATTAATGTTGTTATATCTATGAATGTTAAAACAAAAAAATGTTATTTTATTTTATTTTCAAAAAATCTAATGTTCCTCTCAGTTCTCTAATGGACTATAATTAGATAATCTAATAATCTCAGGACTTATCAAACTAAACATATCATTTACACAGTAGATCAGTATTATTGACCGCAATTCTAAAATACATGCAAAATACACAATTCAAGTGAAATGCCATAGATATCAATGTGAATTAGTTTAATATTATTATTCTCAACTATTTTTGTTCCATGTCTATTTTTTTAATATAATTTAAAGTTCATGGGATGGTTTGATAGGACGAACGTTGATGTTCACTGAAGTCGGGGGTCTCTGCATCTTCGTTACTTGTTCTTTGTTTACATTATCAACTAAAATGTTACATAATTTTTGAATGGCTTCGTGATTCTGTCTTATATATTTACGCCCTATCCCCTCCAAAGCTATTATATTACTAACACTTGAATCATCCATACTTTCAGTTTCTTTTGTGATAGGCAACGCTATTTCAATAAATTCATTTTCTCCCGGCAAGTCATTTTGAACCTCATCAGATGAAGAATACTCGTTATTTATATAACCCTGTCAATCAACTTTCCAGAAGTAAGCCAACCGAGTATTCCGTCAAATGTACTAGGTATTGAGCTAGAAGGATCAATGTCTCTGCTAAAGTTTATTGCACAAACCATTGTATTGTCTAATATCTTGTTTTGAACTTCGCGGGTAAGATTTTTGTCTACACGTGTAAAATTTCTCTCTTTATCTATATAGCCTTTTTTAAGAAGAATTAGAACTTCATTTGCTGGTCTATTGGCATCGAGGCCCCCGTCAACATATGCATAAGGTGTCCCTGAAGCATAATTGTATCCCTGCACATATGCTTTATCTTGAACAGCTTTAAAATAAGTAGGAGCAGCTGTTGTTGAAAGAACCACGTCTTGTACTCTTATATGAGGACTGTAACCATGGAAACTGTCAAAAATCATCAATTCTCCACCATTGGCATTCAAATCATTTACTGGTATAACAAGGCGACATGTTGTGCTATCCAGTCTATTATCACCAAAATATTCTTCTAAAAATTTTTTTACAGGTTTTTGACTAAATTTGTGAGTAAAAAAGTGTTTAAATTCACCAAAACAAGTTCCAGGGAATATCTCGCTTGCACTTGATTTAAATATCTCCAATACTTCTCTAGCACTATATTTTGGTTCCTTTGAACCAGGTTCTTTCGGGATTGTTAGAAATGCCGCAATAAGACCACCTACACTTGTACCGGAAATAATAGAAAATAGCTTGGAAATCGATTTTCCTGTTCTTTGCTCTATTTCTATAAGTATTTCCGCTTCAGATATCCCTTTAATTCCACCACCAGATAGCGCCAGTACTCTATTCGTTTTAATATCGTTAATTGTTTCTGGTTCACCCAAGTTGTTAATAGTTGTTGTTCCTTTAGTGTCTAAACTGTACATCATTATCTCGAGCACATAAAGTTGCAATGGTAAGTTAGTTAATTTAATACTAATATATTAATTAAGATAATGTTTATTAATTCGTCTTATTTTGTTATTGTTAATATTATGTTACATTAATTTGTTTTGCACCATAAGTACCGGTACTTTGTTTTTTGCTTAGTATTTCTACTTACAATTTGATTACTCCCCTAAAGCACAAACAGGTACATCATCGGCCTTATAACTATTTTTCTATGGTTCAATTACAGTAAAGTAAATCCAACCCATTTCAACCCTGACCCATTGTAAGAAAATAAGCGCACGTACAGTTTGGGGGGCTTAATTAATATTAATTTGGTTATTTGTTTATTAATTCGTTCTTATTTTGTTATTGTTAATAATATGTTACATTAATTTGTTTTGCACCATAGGTACCGGTACTTTGTTAATTAAAGGCACTTATTTTACAATTGTTCAAATCATAAACATTTCAATGTACTATAAACTTAGTCATTTACGAATACTTAGTGCACAGGTATAGTACTCTACTCGCCCCATTTACAAGCCTCGTTACGCTCGTTCTCTCCATTTGGTCGTCATATTATCTATCCTATAACAAATTGAATGGAGAACAGCCCTTTCTTTCACTTTTAAACATTATGAGTGCTCAAATTAAGCGCCCTTATCCTTAAATAAGAACCATCTTTAGGTGCTAATTTAACTTAAAATTAAACGCACCTTAAATTAATTAAATAGAAGATTATCGGTACATTTATTAGAAATAGTGTAAAAGTGAATATATAATTGTGTTGAAGCGGAGTATGTAAAATAGTTAAAAATTAAAGAAATAATTAATTGTAAAAAATTTGTGAAAAATAATCTTCATTTCACATTTTGTGTTGTACAGGATCTATTTTTAAATATCTATTTCTAATTTGTAAAATCACTGATCTCTGGGTAAAATGTCTGTTTTCAATACCCGGGAACCAGAGACCTATCCAGAGACCAAAAAATAGCCCGGAGAATCCAGAGATCAGAGATCAGTGACAAGTCTCTGTTTCAACTCTAGTTAACATATATATTTTTCAGAATTGCACTGTACACAGTACTTGGAGTCTGTGTACACATGTACACTGTACATGTGTACACAGACTCCCACAAATATTTTATTCCTATTTCTGGACTGTATTTCCCTTAAATTATTGTTACGGTATATAATAAAATCTATGAAACTTTTCGAATTAATAAAGTATGTTAATAAATTGGGCACTAGTGTGTTATAGGTACACCCCCACTCAATTTTTTTTTACTAGCTAGTTTTTGCTATTTCTTTTTATGAACAGGTTCTAGAACATGTTAGCTATTAAAAAAAATATATATACATGTTCTAGAAAAAAAAAATTTTGTTCTAGAACAATTAAAAAAAAATTAAAAAAATTAAAGTACTATTTTTATTTTTTAATAATGTTCTAGAACATGCTAGCTATTCAGAACTAGGAAAAAAAGTTCTAGAACAAATAGTTTTTGTTCTAGAACAGTTCAAAAAATATAAAATTTTTTTTTAATTTTATTTAGAATTTGTTTCATATAATTTTTAATCGTTGCTGGCAAGATGGTTTTTTTGAGGGGGGGTGGGTTAGCTAGAATATGTTTTTAATAGCTAATTAAAATTAAAAAATTCACTGTATTGAGGTCATTACATTCAGAAATTAATGATTATGCTTAGAATACGTATACTGTATAATATTTATTATTTAGCAGACAGCGGGTAATATTTTCTGATCAAATCCAACAGAGCAGAAAATGGGTTTTCTTTGTGTAGAAGCTTCCAACTAAATTCGGCTAGTTGGGCGAAAGTCAAATCTTAGCTGTAGAAATTCGAATATTCTAGAAAATTCAAAAAAATACTAACAAAAAATATAATTTGTAAGTTTTTTAAAATTTGTTTTAGAACAAAAAATATTTGTTCTAGAACATTTTATTATTTTTTTTCAAATGTATCTCATGTTCTAGAACATTTCATAAAAAGAAATAGCAAAAAAGCTATTACAAAAAAATTTGAGGGGGGTGTACCTATAACACACTAGTACCAACTATTATTACTTTCGGTAACAGTTCCGTATAGAACTACATTTTTATAACATAAATCATTGTTACCATGGCAACAGTGAAGAGTTCTAGAACCAAAAATATATATTATACACTATTCTAGAACAAAAATTAAATAAAAAAATTATTGTTCTAGGATATATAGCTATTTATTATATTTAATAAATACACAATATTTTGGAACATATTATTTATTTGAAGATTATTAAGGCCATGATACACCACAGGAGCGGCGAGCGGCAGCGGCGAGCGGCCGCGGCGAGCGGCCACTTTTTAAAAATAGAACACATTATTTTCTATGTGTGATGATACACCATAAATGGCCACTGCCGCTCGCTGCTTCTATAGTGTATCATACCAAAAGTCGCCATTCACAGCGGCCGCTCGCCGCGGCTGCCCGCTGCTGCCGCTCGCCGCTCCTGTGGTGTATCATGGCCTTTAATTAAGTACTTGATTATTTTACTAGCCATAGCTACTCATTAAATAAATAAAATGCCACAGAATAGTATTTATTACAGTACAAAGTTGACTGAATGAAGAGCAATAATCCCCATTATTTTTACAATAATTAATATACAGAGATTATCGCCTGTCCCAGAAGGTGATATACGGTTATAAAACCTGAAGCAAATAAATCGTTATACATGATTTATTTGCTGAAGGTTTTTATAACCGTATATCACCTTCTGGGACAGGCGATAATCTGTTTATCATGTATATTCGAGCTTATTGTGCTGATAAATTTTGTGAGCTTCTTTTGTATCTTTCACGTTTGGGGAAGGAAACGCAGACCCCACGAAAACAAACACGCCCTTGCAATCCCCCCCCCCCCCCAACCCCAACCCCC
>JAUCBJ010001882.1:0-29253 GCA_032718475.1 Nemertoderma westbladi | reverse complement strand
ACTAAATTTTAATTTACATAAACAAAATGGGCACCTTATGTTTCCATGTTTTCTACACTTCTTGAAAGATGTTGGGGGGCTCCAATAATCACTCCGACTCCAGTCTGAGCTGCCCCGGGGGCTATAAATTAAGTAAAAGGACAAATAAAATAAAATGGCTCCTATGAAAACTGACTGAATGCGTATAGTCGGTCACCAACTGATACGGATGTAAATTGTTATTAGTCATGCAAATAACTGGGTATTAGTTTCTGAGACCGGGGGGGGGGGGGGGGGGGGGGACTGGACGCAAATCCCGTCTTGGCGAATTAATATCCCGCCTCAATGTTAAATTCTCAATTTAGGAAAAGGAGCAGGTTACTGTGGCACGTTATTTTAATCAAAACAATAAACTAAACACAATAGAACGGGATACATTTTTATTTTTGACAGTAACCAGATGTTATTTGCGTCCAATTTCCCTGGAGAGGGATGAATTTTTATTGCATCCAGTTCCCCCCCCCCACCCCCCCCCCCCCCCCCCCCCCCCCCCCTCCCTATCTGGGGTTTGTGTGTATTACGTTGTGCCTCCTTGTGTCATATTGAGAGTGGGGTAGGGGAGGGGAGGGGGGGGGGGGGCTTCTTTAAGCCCGAATTATTATTTAGTCGCAATTTTAAAATATCAATTAAGGGAAAGGAGCAGGTTACAGAGACACGTTATTCTAACCAAAACAATATACTAAAGTCAATAGAACAGGTTACAGTTTTATTTTTGAGAGTAATCAGCTGTTATTTGCGTCAAAAGTCACCCCTAAATGCATATATTTACAGGCCGTTGCCCAAAGTAACGATTTGTGGATATGCTTTCGTGAGTTGTGGATTCGTTTTCCACAGTAATACCGATGTTACTTACAAGAAGTTACCGGTATCCTTTGGTGTAAAGCATTGTGATAGGTTGTTTGCGGTGGTGTTTTACAATGTGTTAGATTCTGTAACTAATCAGTTAATACGAAGTTTGGGCTAAGCTTAGACTACTTTTCTATGCTAGCTGATACAGTAGGTTTCGAAAATTTCTTTATTACGAATTCAACATTGAGTCGTGGTGATGATTATACATTAAAAGTATAGCGTAAAGGTTGGTTTACCTTTCACCTGTACTCCTCCACTCCCAACGTACTATATCAATATGCTCTAATGGAAACCTGACAAAGCAAACATATTTATGTGACCTCCGCCAATGCCAGGAATGTTATGTGGAATCTTTATACAGCATAGTGGCAGGAAGGCAGACTGAGAACATACGCCAGGAGATATACAGATATACAGGAACTACAACGCAGATAGAGTATAGCACCCCCTTTCATCCATGCTACTCAGTGATAAAGATCTTACATTTGAACCATCGAAAAATGCCGATAGATTAGCGCAGAATCCAATTAGCGCGTACCCTGTTTTACTCACCAGTAGCTGTGCATTCGCGCACAGCAGATCATGAGATAGCAGCTCGTCAAACTTTTCCGATAATGTCGGTACATTTACCGCGGTCCGTACGCCGTACTACCATTGTACAGGAGCGCGATGTCTCATTGCCAAGCCAGATATTATTGCCAACGAATTTCCCCTCATATTCTGTACCATCTGCCCCTCTCACTGTGGGAACACGGGCAGTAATTGAGTGTCCGCCCCGCCACTGCAACGAGAGAAGCCACTTCCGGGATCAAGGCGACTCGTAATTGTTGGAATTGGCCTTATTCCTCGCCCCAGCTCCTCGCGGCTATGTACATTGCCCACTCGGGTAGATAGAACCCCTACTAAAAGCATCGGACTTGGATGTAATAGAATTTACTATCAATTTGTTGGGTAATTAGGAGAGGTAATGAACTCCATTGCGTGGTAGCGACGGAACTTACACCCACAGGCCTCGTACAAAGAGTGCCCTTAATGGGTGGTCATAACGCTCGCTCAATGGGGGTTTCCGCAGAAAGTACCAATAATCCATGTCAAAGTTTTATTTCAACAATTGAAATTTTTCTTCACTCGATAGGGTTTAACACAGCTATACTTTTATGTATCAGATATCAACTGCGCTGTTAACCCGTAATATTGTTTCATTTTCTGATGACACGGAACCACCCACAACCTCTCCATATTTTTTTTTACAAATTTTTATCATTTTGCATGAAATTTGAAACACAATGAGGCCTAATAGTTCAACTAACACACCGTTAATGGTCACAATTTGATAGTTGATGAGCCAAAACTTTCGATTTCTCCTCTATAAATTATTTTATAAACGTTTTCAAAGCACCGTACTTTCGTGAAATTACACGGCTTATCGTAACGCCGCCATTCTTCACATTAGTCGTTATTTATACAGTATCATTAAAAGCTTTCATTGCTAGGGTCCCAAATATGTAACTCTACTGTATTTGAGTTTCGTTGATAAACAGCGAAGATCTTGGCGTTCAATGATTTCAATAATCCTCTCGCTGGATTTATGTATTCTACGATCTTTTGTGAATTACATGTATTTGGATTAGGAAACAGAACGGTGACGATACTCGCATAATGAAATTATACAAATTTCGTATAATTTACATTTCACTCACGCGATTGTATAACCTTACTAACCCGTCCGTGGTGAGATTGTTGTGGAATCTCGACTATCGGGTGGATAAGGCGATGGATTCTGTATACCTATCCCGGTGTCATTTGCCCGCAGTGTTTCATATTTCAGTTAAAAAGGGAAATATCCAAAGGCAGTAATTGGACGGATATATTGAACGCTGAGGATTTGCGTTCACTCACGAGTTTCATTGCGCAGTACACAATATGCCGGAAGCTTTGGCGATTTCAGGAAAGATTTTTTTATTCATTAAGTTTGAGTGCATTGTTACAAAGTTGACAACTCTATGATCGGCGGTTCCATAAAACTGCGATTTATTGTTATATATTTGGTCACATACTACTTAGGTCACAGGCACAATATATGGTCGTAGGTGTCACGTGACCCCCAATGTACATTAGCAATAAAGCTTGCCGTTAATGCCTTTAAATTGCGGCACTTCCATTTCCTGGAGTAATGGTAATGATGATCTACAGGCGGTGCGAGATACTAATGGCAGTCACTCTTTGCCTTAGATCAGGCTTCTGATTGGAGGGACTGGTCATTTCACGAATTGGTAAATCACAATAGACCTTTCCTAACACATAACATGAAAATTAATTAAACGCGAAATACCAAAATGTACGCCTACTGTAAGTTGGGGTCTAACTGCAGAGGATACCAAATCTATTGATGACACTTATACAATAAGAATGCTGCGCCGGGTTCATAGTGTCAAGTAGGCTTACAATGAACACATCACCAATCAGACACAATACAACCTTGTTGGAGGTGTTCCATTAGTCTCCCCTTGACACTTGAACGGAGCCGCTGCTGCTTTGCAGGACATTGCTTTCGCCGTGAAGACCAGCCAGCGCATAATATTGTGCTTTGGCGGCCTCATGGAGTGAATAAGCATGGTGGACAGCCCATGACTCTCTTGAGACGCATCTTAAAGGACACTGGCCTTGAAGATGCGGATGATCTTGCAAATGTCATGGGTGATAGGGAGTTGTGGCAGCGCAATTTTGTGACAAGCCGGCACAGCATTCTTAATATATATGTAATATATATAATGCAGCATACCGGTAGCAGCAGTAGTAAGGTTCTTGTTATTGTATATGGATCCAGGCGACCTACTAATTAGTAAATAACCATTAGTAGGCCTACTCCACATGAATAGATAAAAAATACTAAGAAATTAACAATTGGACGGAAATCACCACCGTGTAGGTAGAAGATAGTCCAATGAGTAGCTAATTTTATAAAATATCCAAAATTGTTTCTTTCCATCAGGAAAGCTGTTGAACAATAAGCCTTCGTGCAGCAGAAGAACCATAAGCGACCAGTCTCATAAACAGCATTATTGTTTACACAATCAGGATGTCGACATTACATTACAAACTCTTTTTTATTACAATATTGTTTTGTATTGTTTTCACTTCCTATCAAAGCCCGATCCCCTACAATAATATTTACGGTTGGTATCCCAAGCATTGAGCGCACAACGCCGTAATGTTTATTAGTTTTCTCAACCCGATACTTTCCTTTGTCTCTTATGATTCCACATGGCGCCGTCGTCCGTTCGTCTCCTTTAGCTCTCCAATTCGGTGGAGAGAAACGAGAATCTTCCCACACGGCCCGAGGACACTTGCAGGATTGAAATTCCACGAAATCTTTTTTGTTTAATTGAATTTTTTCAATGGCGTACTGAATAATAGGGGGGGGGGGGGGGGGGTCACCACCCTGATCTATATAGGTTAATGAATGATGATTCGGAAAAGTCGATCAGGTCAGGACCATGATGTTATTTTGTCTACAATAACTTTGGAGGCAGAATACTGTGCATTGTATGTTATTTATTATACTGTTTGAACCTCTGAATCATGCAAGGATTCTTTTTAATAATAATATTTTGTATTTATAACAGGGTATAGTTTCTTTTTTTTCAGATTTAGGTCGGTTAATTTTAATTTCTTCCTTTGATTATAGCAGCTTCGTAAGGAACGGTTTTCCGAGGGCGTAAGCGCTACGCCGAAACCGAAAAAATGTAAACTGTAACCTGTGTTATTGACTCTCTATTACTGTTTTGCTTAATATTTTTACGCATTTTATGATCATGTTGCACTTGCCTGTGTGTGTGTTGACACATTGCCCCTCCCCTCCCCAGCGCCAGTCACCCACACTGCGCGCATTGCTCAAAGAAGAATCGATATCGGGTGTAAACCTAGGGACATTCGTTATCGTTAGTGTAACAGTTTGTGAAGAAATATAAACTGTTGAATGCTGATCAATTATCGATTATTAATTCGAAGTGCCACAAAAGAAGATCCCATCAATAGATGCCATCACACAATGAAATAGTAAAAGGTTCAATGTGTTAAACATTGTTCAAACCTGTGTGCCCGGAACAGTAATATTTTTGGAAAATGGACAATTTATGTGGTTTAAATTTATGAACTTTAAACTTTAAAATTATTATTATTAATATTAATTATACAGTAGGTCTACATCTAAATTGTTTCTCTATTGTTTTACTAAAATCAGTCTGAAGAAAGTTGTAGATTGTAAGAAAGAGATACTGCCATTCTAATTTATTTCCGAATCTGTCTTGATAAAGTTTTAAAAACTCAGTCAATATTTTCTTAAACAGTAGGCCAATCAATATAGCCCCATACTATACAATTCGAATAAATTACTAATGATTTATTCAGCACCTATGACAGGACGACTTTTAGAAGCTATTGTACGTTAAGCTATAGCGGAATTATTGCTCTCAATTCTAAGAATGGCGAATTAATTATTAAATATATGAAGTTTTAATATACGGTAGTTGAAGTACAGTAGAAATAATATGCCGATAAATAAATCCAATCTTAATTATATTACAGTATAAATATGTCACTACAGTATAGAGTATAAAAATACAATAAAAAGAGGTATTGTAATTTATTTTTATAAATCATATTTATAATAATATTTTTTAAAGCAACTTTTGGAGCTCTCGGAATACATCGTGTTTAACCCGGAAATCCCGAAAAGTGCGATCCCGTTTAAACACTAATAGAAATAGGCCTACAGTTAATTTAACATATATACTGTAAATTATATAATAATTCTACAGTACAATGTAATATAATGGCATCTAAAGAACTGAAGACTAACTATTCAGTCTTGTGCAGCATGAATTAGGAACAATGCTGTGATATCCAAACCACTGTATAGTATAGTTTGTAAAATTTTGTGAGATCAGATCTATAATTTTCGTCTAATTCCATCTTCTTTGACTTATTATACCTGCCTAGCTTTGTTTAAACTATAATGTTTGGCCAAATAGTTGCGCAACTGCATATTTTTCTGTACAAAATAACATATAACATATCAACAACTTTTTGAATATATTCTAATATATTCTGCAGTAAAAAGTGAACCTAAGTAAGATCACCAATACAAAAGTTGCCAGTACTGTAGCACTGTAGGCCCATAGAAGTTTACAATATTGTACATATTTTAGCTTAGCATAAGTTTACTTGTAAGTTTTACATGTACTGTATATAGACAGGCCTAACTATTGAGTTACAGAATGCTACGCATGTAAACGTATACAGGTACCTACCGGTATACAGGTACCTACCGGTATACAGGTACCTACCGGTATACAGGTACCTACCGGTTTACAGGTACCTACCGGTATACAGGTACCTACCGGTATACAGGTACCTACCGGTATACAGGTACCTACCGGTTTACACGGTTATACTTTCACTATGTGGATTAAATTATTTAAATTTCCCTCTTCCTCATGCTTTGAAGGTCAGTTGTGTCAAACCGGTTTAAAATTCAAGAAAAAATTTATAATCAAATAAAAGTACTAAATTTCAATTGGATGTTTTCAACCACCGTACTGTACTAGAGATATCAGGGGCCCAGCCACGTATCCAAAAGTGGGGGCGGGGGGGGGGGGGGGATAAATTCAGATATAGAATTACAATAAAATTTAGATATTATGAGGTGGGAGCAAGCAAAGTTTTAGATAGAGATAATCACAGTGAGGTATGTACATTATGGCTAAGATAGGCCTACATTATAATAATCCTATTATTGTTTGTGTCTATAAACAAGATCTGTGGGCCGGTCGCCCGTGGGGACCGCGAATGTCGTTAATATCTTAGGTCGCGACCTCTCAATGCTATATAATGCCGCATAAATTGTTTTAATGCGTATTCCGTAACATTTACGGATCATGTTGAGTTCAGGGGTTAGGATAAGGTTTTTCGAGATACATTAAGTCGATTTCAATTGTTACTCTAATATTATAGTCAATATATAACATTCGTTATATGAATTTCGTCCATGAAACATCTTCTATTTGAGTCAGTTTGTTCTTCACAACGATAGAGACAATTCCGGTCACAAAATATGCAATCGTTTTAAGAATTCAAAAATATATAATATACAATATACTGTACAAAATAATTATTGCCAAAGTTAATTAAGTTCCATATTTTTGTGATGGTTGGAGAGCCACTTTACGAAGTTGCAGGTAAACTTTATTTTATTGTCGAGGTTTTTACAAAATTGGCGGACTAAATTATATTACGCTGAAAAATTGACACCAAATTGTGCAGAGTTCGTGACGGAACCGCTGGATGGCGTTGGACAGTAGCAGGTTGAGGCGGCGGCGGTTGTCTCGTCCGCCCACGTCTGACCCACATAGTAACCGATCGCGAACCCCACGCACAGGGAGAGCACCGCGAGGGCAGCTACAGCCGCGATGAGAACTTTGAGTCGTTTTATCTTCTGGAGTCTCCGTCGTTCCAACCTAATAGGCCGGTAGTCGGTGTAGTCGAAGTTGTGGGCGCCCGGGTAGGGGCAGTACGGGGTCGTGGTGACCTCCTCGTCGTCGTCGTACTCGGGCGTCGACGGGATCACGCCGTTGCTTAGCAACGGGGCTTGGCCGTCGCCACCCGGTTTCGGACACAATCCGTTATTTTCTGAGAATTCCGTCATTCTCTCTGCAGTTTCTGATTATTCGCCCTTCGTTTATAAATGTTTTCAAGAACTCGTAAAGTTATTTTTTACAATAAAATAGTTTATACCTTTGTTTTGTAATCACAAATAATTTGTATAGCCAATAGGAAGATATTGTTAGTCAATACTTATTTAATACCTGGTACTAAATACGAAATTTGTCAGTAATGGTGAGGGCAAAGGATGCATAATGCAAATCGATAAATTGGGGTATTGGAAACGTGACGCAAATCCCATCTCGTTTAATTAACATATCGTCTCAATGTTAAATGATAAATTAAAGGAAAGGAGCAGGTGAAAGTGGCACGTTATTCTAACCAAAACAATAAACTATAATTATCTGATTATCTCAATGAAACGCCCATTTCCTCCCATTTACTGACATTCCTTAATAAGTTATTTGTGATAATACAGTAAAAATAATAACACGCTTAGGTGAGGTAAATTGAAATTCGCGAACATTAAATTGTTATTAAGTTAAATACTTTTAAACATTTTGTGTTAGTGACAAGATTAAATCAAGAAATTAATTACCAGGACTCTTTGTCCTGTCTAGAATTTAAGCCGAGCAAAGAGAGATAATTATTTACCCACCAAAAGGCCCGACGAGGCAAAACAAAGAATGTGTTTAAATCCACAATGCCTGACACTTAATTCCTGTGAAAGTGTAACCAAGAGTTTATAACGAGGGTTGTTCGGTCCAAGAGGTAGAAATCCCGAGCAGGGATGTTCGCGGTTCGGGTTGGCTACGAATCCCCGGGAGGCCCGCAATCCTGGATGTTACAGGTTCCACTCACCCAACCACCTAACCTCATCTGAGATTCCTAATTGGACTGAGAAACGAGGATGTAGCGGCCTACTTCTGGAGCCCTCCGCACTTTACAGTATAATAATTACATTAGCCGATTCTGCGACGTGTTTCCAACACTCTCGCTTGGATTACAACAATAATATCATGTCACACAAAAAGCAACACTTTGTGTGGCGAAAACCTATGCGGTTATTGTTCAACGGAACCAAATTAAACCTTTTAAAATTGCATTCATAATGGAGTGTGGTGGGTAGAGCGCGTTCCGATGACATTAACTCATCTTCCTAGACCTCAAACTCTGCCTTTCAACCTACAATATTTCGACAACTTCTGTATTCCCACGCCAGTTTATCCACGCAGATGGAATCTTAAAGTTTCAGGATTTCGATTTAAAATTCTCTCAAGTAATTACAGTAACCTACATAAATATCGATTGAAGTTGAGTTGGAGTACAGCTCATCAGAAACTTTTTGTGTTTATTAAATTACTCACTCAGTGAATAACAAATCTCAATGATTTTCTATTCTATCTAACCACGTAGCAACACCAATAGCTGTCAGCAGCAATCAATGTGATTTATTTTGAAATCAATATCTATGAAACGAAAAGTAGGCCTAACATTTTACTTAACACGTTCCCCTATTAGTATTTATATTATTATATTCTACTCACACGATATTAAAAAAATTAGTTTTGTAAATAAAATCGAATCGCAAGAGGTATTCCATTCGTATTGTTTTCTTTCACGATTCTTTGTTAATTGACTGTCTATTTTATATTATTTTCAGTTATAAATTACTATAAATATTGGTGAACACAACTTTAACTATTATTTATTAATATTTAAAATATTTGTAGCGAATAATGTTACATATCAGCGCAAAGGATGTTTGGACCCTCACTAAATAATTAGACATTTAAAGCAAATCAATTGAATCAATTGACAAAATCAATTAACACCCCAGTCTAATACAACACCTCAACATAGAGCTTAAATATTTTTAAACACTGCATAAGAAACTGCTCTGTAATAATGAATAGCGGCCATTAAAAATACTGCCAATTATTTATCCATTTGGCACAATCATATTTCTTTGTGGCAAAAACCCTAATGGGGTAAACGCAACTATTGCGAACGAAAGCAATCGATAGATATAGAAACTCGGACCGTATTACAGAGAAAAACCATCTGCAAAGGGGATTCAAACCCAAATTAACGCAATAATAACTCAATAAGAACATCAGCCTATATGTAGCGGGAAGCGGCTGTAAATTCCGCATTTGTCTGTATTATTTAATCATTTACTTGTTAGAACTTCAATACTGTGTTTTATTTTAGAACTTGATGGAACGTAGAACCATGTCCTACTAAATATACAACCATGTAGGCTGCATTCCACCTACTAAATTTAGTAGGCACACGTTTTTTAAATATTATTATTAAATTTTTTGAAGGATTTTACAATAAAACGTTTCCTAGAACATTTTTTTATGGTTCATTTCAATTAGTACAATTTTTGAACAACGTTCGTAAATAACTAAATTCAAAAATATTATTGGTAAATACCTATATTTCCACTTGGTCTCTAACTAGGTACTTACGCAATCTCAAATAATGCAGCGTCTTAATTCAATGGGTTGCCCACTAATTTTCTACAAATCGTAATGAGATTGGATGAAATCAAGGACAACTCTACTGCAGTGGTAGAGTTGTCCTTGTATGAAATTGAAATAAAATTAGTTTGACCTCACTGCTTCTTAATGGGTGAGGCGGAATATTTATTTTTGATTTCGATCTTTAGCTTTCAGCCAGTAAGGAGTAGGGAGGTAAAACGTTTTGATGTGGGGTAATAAGATTAAGAATAGTGGGGGAGCCAACAAATTAAGACTCAGTATTCCAGAAGAGACAGCCACCATACATCGAGGTCTGCCCTACAAGTAAAATATATGACAAGACACTATATACCTATAGAGACAGGGGACTCACTCCTGCCGAACTCCAAAGAAGCATTAAAAGCATGTCCAATAATAAAACTAGTGGATTAGATGAAATTCCAGCGGAGGTATGGAAAGCAGGCCTTAAGTACGGCGTTAAAGATGCGGATGATCTAGCAAATGTCATGGGTGATAGGGAGTTGTGGCGGTGCAATTTTGTTGACAAGCCGGCACAGCATTCTTAAAAATGCAGCTGCAATGCAGCATGCCGATCCTAGTAGTAGTATGGAAAGCAGGAGTGCTAAACAGTTTGCAAACATGTTTGCAACCGGATGCTGAAAGGGGAAAAGCCACCACCAATTTGGACTGAAGGTGAACTAAAGCCTCTCTCCAAGAAAGGAGACTTCGGTTTACCAACAAACTATCGTGGAATCTGTCTGCTTGTTGTAGCTTCCAAAATATACAATTAAATGATTCTATATAGGATTAGGCCTCACATAGAAAAACTGCTACGTAAGAGCCAAAACGGATTTCGACCAAGTAGATCAACAACAGCTCAGATACTTGCGCTACGGAGACTGATTAAGGGAATTAAGTCGAAGAATCTCCCCGCAGTCATAACTTTCGTGGATTTCAAGAAGGCATTCGACTCAATCCATAGAGGTAAAATGCTGGAAATTCTAAGAGCTTATGGAATACCAGAGGTAATTGTGGCTGGCATTGGATTGTTATATTGTGACACAGAAGCTCAGGTACTCTCACTAGATGGTGAAACTGAGTTTTTCTCAATCCTGACTGGCGCACTGCAAGGTAACACATTAGCACCATTACTATTTGTAATTGTGCTAGATTACGCAATGAGGACTGCCACAAAGGGTGAAGATCTGGTCACAGACACCGACTTTGCGTATGACATCGCCCTGCTCTCTAATACTCTAACAGATGCGTAGCTCCTAATGAATAAAGTGAAGAGGGCTGCTAAGGAGGTTGGATTGCTCTATGGTAAAATACCACCTGTATCAACCACCCCCCGTGTACGCGCTTTTGAAGACCTTTAGCAGTTTAACCTGCCAAAATTTATATGGCTTATTTATGATTCACGTATGAGGCGCATTCTTTAGGAAATGCTTAGTTATCAGCCACAATCATGCACACTACCGGTAACACACAATACTGCTCACTAATTTGCCGACCGTCAATGAATTTTATCATATATAAAGAAAACAGCAACTGACTCATGTAGTGCTTATCAAATAGCATTAAATTCACTACAAACCACAATAATATAAGTCGCAATCGCTATATATAACCCGTCTCTCTAACCTGTAGTATATCAAGAAAATTGGGAAATTTGGGTTCTTTATAAATGTTCTCCAAATAGTATTCAACCAACTGATACAAAATATGACAACAGTAAAAACATTAAGACGGTAGGTTAAGATATGATATGACAAGTTATGATATGTGATATATGATATGGACTGATAACAGTTATACGCTCTATAATCTTAAGCCTACTAATGTTTCTTCTAAAGTCTGAAACGAATTGACTCTAGAGCCGGTGTTCCTGGCCTAGATAGAAACAACACAACAGTAACCAGAACTCTCTGACTCTAACACCGTTGCAGGTATCTTTTACACAGAGAGGAATAGCTCTCATTGGCAGAACACCAGAATCCACAGGTTCCACGAATGTCTAAATGCCGAACTATCAGGATTTTGGCATCCCTTGGCCAGCACACAAAATGAGTCACTCCGCTCGGTTGTCCTGGTTGCATACTCTGCTGCTATAGCTCTGGTTGGCCGATAGAACATAGCAAAGAGCCCCTCGTACAGCAAATCAGCCAATCAGCCGGTCGCTTGTATCATTCGAGTTAGTGAGCCTTTTAGAGTATTCCAGCGCCTGGGGGGAAACTGGATTGCAAAGCAAAAGGGCCAGTTATATCCCACAGAAGCTTTTACACCGCTCCCAGAAAATGGGATTTAAGTCTATAAAATATACAAAATCACAGTTTCTAATATACGTAAATACTCTAAACAGTTAGTCTTTCTTGCGTGGACGGCGTTTACGCAGTTTTTTAAAGCTAGCCAGAGTCTTTTTCTCTTTGGGGCGAGCCACTTTACAAGGAGGGCTATAACTCCTGGGTGAAGGGTGCAATATGATTGCCTCAGAGGGTGCAGGATTAGGGTCGGTGTATCCGCCGGTCGAATTGCCGGGTTGGTTGACATCAACGTCGGGGGAGAGGGGTCTAACAGCCTTTAGAGCGCGTTTTAGGACGGCCGCTCTTAAGGGTCCTTTACGAGTGGTATGAACGAGAGCCGTGGGTGGACCATAGGCAGTCAGAAACTTCCTGGGTTTAATGGTTCTTTCCAACTCGCGTTCGCGGGCTCGGTATTCGTAAGGCCGTCGATATACTTCCTGTAACTCGGGGTGTGAGTTAACAAATAAGTCTCCATAGCTCGGATCCTGACGGATAAAATTGATTAAGTTATAGGAGTGAATGTCGCTAGGATTAATACTCCTGAGAAATTTGCGTACGAACTTGGTTGAAATACATTCTCCGACGCGCTTCAGTAGTTCGTAACTCGATATGCGTGATTTCTGTTCGACAGAAGCGAATAGATAAGGATGGAACGCATAAACTCCTTCGTAAGCGCGTCCAGGATAATAGCGATGGCGCGAATCACAATGTAAATCAGCGTTCGCTTCCCAAGCTCTGATGTAACGTAGTGTAATCATTTCATCTACGCTTTCCAAATCGTGATTAAAAGGGCAATCGAAACTGGCGTGTCCCTTTAGTTGACAATGGTGACATTGAGTCATAAATTGAGGGCAAACCGCAAAAATGTGCAAGTTATTGAGTCTGCAATATGCACAATAAATTTCCATCGCCGGTTTTTCGTGGAAATAGGAACAGCGAATATAGTTCGGGAGGATCAGTGATACTGCCAGGACCAAGAGTCCGAGGTCTCACTGGGGAATGAGGAGGCCTGACCGAGTATTCCGGAACTCTGATCATGGGTTTATTTAGTGATCGTTTAAGACGAGCGATCATAGGTGATACGTCGAACAGGTTTCGCTCGAAACTCCCGTAAGTATAATGCGTAAAACTGTGTTTAGCGCAACGTCTCCGCGGATGTTTATGTCTTTCAGTTTGTTGGTTGGGTCTAGGGCACTCGTCACAACAATACCAAAGACATACGTCCTGTAGAGGAAATGCGGGTGATCGTTCTCCAGCTCCGCAATATTCTTCCATTTGTTCAAAACTATCCGGGATAAGCGGTGGTAAGATACATCATAGTGAAGTAGATCCGTTTGAGTTCTACCATAGGGTCATGATGTATACCTTGAGGATATCGAGTCTCTAGGTTCTGCTGACTGGCGATGTTGAGATAAGTTTCTCTCAAAATTCTAGGTAGTCGTTGAAATCGATACGTTTATCCGGTTATTCAACGTTTTCTCTTTACAGTCTGTTACGAATAGAATTTTCGTGTTCTATTCTCGGTTTATCGTTACGACTCCGCTGGGTATGATATTTAAATAGAACCATTTCCCTTTCGGTGTCTACATCGTCCGTATCATGTAAATCGATAGGATGGCCGGTAGTTAAGAAGTCCCTATATGTACCATTACGATGCGTATAGCGAGCGGTGAATTTTCGATAGTCCAATTCACGCGTAAGTTGCTCTTGGGACATCGGCGGTTCGATATAACGACCATCGTCCTCCGTAATGGTTGGATCGGCTTCACCGCGTATCAAGCTATCCACAAATGCTTGTAAAGGTAGAGTATATCGCTCCCTGATACCAAGATCATCTTCTATCAACTCCGTCATATCTGCTATTTGGGTTTATTAATATTATAAAGAGTTTATGTTTAGGCGAGCGGGCGTCGCTGCCTACCTTTCTTTGCCCCCGGACAGTGGGATTCTCAGCGCCGATGTACCGTCGTCGAGGTGTTTACGCCAACATGTAGCAACAGCACGACAACGATAACCGGCACAAGTCACTCCACTGTCCGTCCCAAAGGCTTGAATCCACTTTAGGTTCTTTCTATAGGAGAGTTGGGCTACTTTCACAATTGCGACTAGCTACTGTAAACATACTTTAGCAGTAACATTCACCTATAAACACACAAACTCCACACAACTGTCACTAATTGTACACATACAGGCCATTTGTCCGTTAGTCAGTGCCTTCCAGAATGTCACGTTATTACTGTGTATCCTTGGATACTAACAGTGTGCTATGTGTTCTCTATGCTAGGCAAGGGGACAAGCTTTCTACTGTTCTTTTAACTTGCTTCTAATTCTAGCGTGGGTGTTGCTATGGTGACATTATGGAAAGCTAGCGGTAGAATTAGGGTAATTCTCATGCATACAGATCTGGGATGCTATTTAATAGTAATTCTTTAACTGTCAATATCCTCTTTATGCATGATTTTATTAATTTTATCGGCTATTGACTATATGTTGGAGATTCTCGCACTCTAATACACTCAATAGGTTGAATCTCCGCTCCCATGATCTATTAATTAATGGAATTTTGGGAATGTTATAAATTGCACAAAATGACAATTTATGAAATTCATTTAAGATATGAATTTAAATTTATTCCCGTGAATTTTATTATTTGATGGTAAAATTGACACAATTTTATTCCAGAGCATGTCTGGGGACATAGGATCCTTAATTCTATAAAATTGTCTTTTAAGAGTATCGGTAAGTACTGCGATATCTTAATTGACTAGAAATTTTAAAGGATCTGAATTTTACAGATTTTAATAAATATTAAATTAATATTTAAGATGGGCACCGATTTATTCCAGAACTTGTCTGGGGATGTTAACCACTGATTCTAGAATTTGTCTTTCAAGTATATCGGTGGGTGCCGCGATATCTTAATCGACTAGAATTACAGATGGTCAAAAGGTTTAACAGATTTATTTGCGTTTTACGCTACTGTTATAGGGACATCACGCTACTATATGTATTATTTAATATAAGGTAGAAGAGCAATATCGCACGAAGCAATGTCAGTGTGAAGAGACAAGTCGTTTCCAAGGTCTACCCAGAGCTTGGTTTAGCCGAGACATGAGGATCTGAACTTTGCATTCCTAATACTCTGCCTACCAATAATACTTGAATATAGTAGTGGCTTTATTGTACTTTAATAAGTACGGACATTTCATCTTACTGTAGTCACGTATTTATAATATGATACGGACAGTAAGGAAAGAGAAAATAATTATTTCTCGCCGTCGCACTAAATATATATTATAAGTAATTACGTACGTAATAAACACTAATATATTGCACTAATCTACTAAATAATCACTAAAATAACATTCTACTAAATAAAATTAAAGAAAACGATTATAATAAAATTACATAATAATACATACATAAATATAAAATAAAAACAAATTTAAATGATATAGTCACACGCCCACTCCATATGTTATTACGTTATGGAGTCCCTAGATATTTGTCGGATTAGGGAAGTGGTCGTAGGAAGAGTATCTTGCCTTCCATAGTTTCCGGACAGTTTTCGGTTTCTTTCCAGTAAACATAAACGACCAGCTGGGCGATTGAGTTGTTGTGTTACTTTCTCCGCTCCCTTGGCCTGTCTAATCTCCGCCGGGGTAAGATGAGGAGGCCATTCTTCTTCTTCTTTACTTAAGAAGTCGGATCCACCTAACCAGCCTGGAGTTTCTATCAGTTCTTGAGGAGTTGCTCCTCTGGAAGCGATGTCGGCTGGATTAATCGTCCCAAGGCAATGTCTCCATTGATCTACATTGGAGTTAATATCGTCATTATCTGAGGAGTATGGTGTTCCCTCAGTTGGGTCGTCCACCTCACTGCTCTCCACTTCCCATTCCTTTGCTTGGTATACCTGTTGTTGAGGTAATCTCTCTTTGAGAGTTCTACGGGAAGGGCCAGTGAAGTACCAACCTACTCTAGTTCTTACCGCATAGGTTTGTAGTGGCTGTGGTTGAGCAGGCCGTTTCTCCAATGTTTCTAGCGCCTCATGCGCGTTTTGGCCGATGAGTATTTGCACTCCAGGATAATCTGTGTGGAATCGAGGTATCTTAAGCTGCTGGATGCTCTCGTCCTCGTCCCAGTTATAAGGTTCTACTTGGGTAGTAGCGAAGTTCTTTATAGCCACCATTTTTACTGACCTTATACTTTGTTCTCCTAATTTATCCTGGGGGGTGGACAACGCACCTACATAGTAATCTGCCGTTATGGTAGATTTCCAAACCTGCATAATTCCTGACATATTCAACTTAGTTTGGAATTTGGGTTGTCCAGCAAAGATGTCTTCGGCTAGTTCTTGATCGATGAATGTTCCTGTGCTGCCGGAGTCAAGGAGGGCGTTCACTATGTAACTTTTGTTAGGACCTTGAACTCTTACCTGCACTACAGGAAATTCTCTGATTCCTACGTTGGAAGTTGGAGGTTTCCAAGATGGTTGTCTGTCAAAGGTAGTTGGGGGGAACTCATGGTCAGTGTCCTTTTCATACGTAAGTGCTCGATACACTGCGGTATTTATTAGGTAACAGGATTCGTTTTCGTCTGAGAATTCGTCCGTATAGAATCCTTCCATTTCAGAACTTTGGTCGGAGAATTCGTCCGTATAGAATCCTTCCATCTCAGAACTTTGGTCAGTGTCGTTCACATCACTGAATTGGACATGTAGTTCGGGCTCACTTACCTGACTCGGGTTGTTTCGTTCGAATTCACTGTGTAACAAGATGTGATGTTTCACACCGCACTTTGCACACCTTACGTCGGAGTAACAGGTTCGCCGTTGGTGTCCTTGTCTGAGGCAATTATAGCATAACCGCTTATCCCACATGACTTCACGTCTGTCTACCAGGGATTTCTTTAGGAATTCAGCACACACACTCAAACGGTGGGGCCCGTCGCACAGCGCACATTTTGGTTTGATGTTACTCACCTTACCTTGGGTAACGTTATGCACTCTCGTTCTTTCTTCGGGCTTTCTTCCGTGAATTCTCTTAGGAGACGTAGGAGGAGTTGTTGTTACCTGTTCTCTCCTGTCACTGGTTCGAGACTTATATTTACTTACGTCTTTATAGGTCTTGTTGTCATAGTAAGATTTTGCTGTGTCTTTCCCGCTGTCCTCTTCTTGAGAAGCTTGGCTTTCGCCGTCGTCAGTATAACACACTGGTGTTACCCTTCTCCTAGAAATGGGTTTCTCACTTACCTTATTTTCCGATGTTTTCTCTCTGGACTGCTTTATGAGTTGTAATTTTACTTCACTATCTAAGAAGGACATGAGATCAGCCATAGTAGGGCCTCGTCGTTGCTGCTCATTCATATACAACACTTTCTTGTCCCAGCGTGTACATACTCCACCCTTTGGTAAAGTAGAGACTACGGCTCCAATAACCATGGAACTCTGATATTCCTGAGACTTACCTAACCAATCCAATTGTCTACAGATCTCCTGAATCTCATCGGAAAACTCTATAATCCCGCTACTAAGGAAGTTTCGGGGGGCTACTAATTTTGCATACAAATACTTAGCTATGTTATCCTTGTTACCATACCTGATGTTTAATGTATCCCAAACTTGTCTTAATCCCTCTGGATGTCCAATAAACTTTAACGCCATTAACTTGGGAGGTCCTTCCAAGCACTTGATGAGGAACCTAAGTTTCTCTCCGTTAGATAGTACAGAGTTCTGTATGCTATCTTTGTAATATTCATTGAAAGGTAACCATTTCATCTCATCTCCATTGAATTTGACGATCTCTCCCACTTTGACCGCTTGGCGGGCTTCTGTTCTAGCCATCTGACACGTAAATCTTTCTTGGGCCATCGTGTTATTCAATATCGAATTATCGGTATATAAATTTCTCGGATCATTATCAGGTCTATAGGGAATATCATTAACAACAGGTTTATAATCACCCTTAATAGGGTTTGCTATAGGAGTTTCTACTTCACTAGCAGTATAGATGCGTGTAGGCTCCACACCTTGCGCATGTAATACTTCAGACCTAACAGGTTGACACATGTTACAGGGGGTATTGGTATCGCTTTTTGTATATTGACTAATTTGTCGCGTTCTAGAGCGATACTTTGCTGCACTTCTTGCAATTCGGCCCTACCTTCCCTTACTGTTCCCTTAAGTTGGTGGACAGTCTCCTGCATCTGTCCGAGCAGGAGATTCATCCCCCGCCGTCCCTCCTCTACCCACTCGACCGCCGAAGCGGGAGTCGCCAACATTGTAGCGGGCTGACGCGGGACGACGGGAGACAAATCTTTGATTTCTCTCTCAGCTTCCAGGACAGGGATATTCTCATGGACTGTTCTACCGGGTACAGGCAGTGTAGTACTGTGTAGAGGGAATTTAGAGTTAAGCTCTGGAAGTACAGGGGTCTCTAGCACAGGAGTGGCTTTGGGAACGACAGGCCCAATTATTTCAGGCTCATCAACTATGGTAGGGAGTCTTTTGACCTTAATAATTTGGTCTGTGGGTTCTGTACTACCTAAGTCTGTGCTAGCTAGTTGTCTTCTGACAGCTGGGGGCAAATCAGGCAGTTTATGACGGTGAGATGTTTTTCTACGCCTGCTTAGACGAAATCTATTTCCTCCGCCTTCCGGATCGGTGGTCTCGCCTTCTTCCGATGATGTGTATTCTTGGCGTTTGGGAGTAGATCGACTCATCATCTGCATTTGACTAGCAGTTAACTGTTTATTTATGTTGTCTTGCGTCTCTTGCAGATTTTCCAACTCCAGTTGGGTAGTCTGCTCAGACGCTCTCCGTTCTGCTTCTGCCACTGCCTTTGCCGCCTTTCTTTCTACTTCTGCTTCTGCCATGGCCGCCGCCTTTTGTTCCTCTATCCGTCTTTTCTTTACTTCTTCTTCCTGGACTCTAGCGAGGCGAAGTTTTTCATCAAATTTAGCTTGGTTTGCAGCTAACATTTCCGCATCGATTGCGTCCAACACAAGCTTGGTTCCTTCACTATTAGGGCGAAGTCCAGACAGTCGTCTCCTCAACTCTTCGTCTCCTATGAATTGCTGATAGTCTGACAGATAGATGTCAATGGCGTCTCTAGTTCGCGGCTTCTCTGCTGCTGTTAATTCGCTTTCCACTTCGCTTTCCACCTCGCTTTCCACTTGAGAAGAAGTGGCGTCGGTTGATTCTTCATAGGTTGGCCGCTCATCATAAACCGTATCCGCCATCTTCGCTCCGCGTTCGGGCGTCCGCTCAACAGTATCCAAACTACTGGAGCTATCGGGCCGCTGAGAACTAGGTTCTTGGCTAGGAGGTTGCTGCTGTTTTATAGCTTCTTCTTGATCCCGCTTGACTTGGGCCCGAGTACCTATGGCAGACCAACGGCGCTTCACAAACTTCGCAAATTGCGAAATCTTTTCTACCAACCTAGGTTCTGACACAACCACTGCAGGGGTTGCCCTTCTTACAGTATGAGGGGTTTCAGACCTCGGTCTGGGATTCTCTACACTTTGATCTGAGAAACAGGCTGTTGTTTCTAGGAGACTATCTGACAGAGTTTGCCTGGTGTCAGCCATGTTTGATTGTACAGTTGAATGCCTACTGCTATATTACAGTTAAAGCAAGTCTAGTAATTCAGTATCACTGTTAGCCTAATAATTAATTACCGATACTGCTACTCAGTGTAGCGTGATATATATAATATATTAGAATACCGGTATGCTTATAGTATATATATAAGTATTATTACAGACTAGATTTGTCACAGAGTACCGGTATATAATTTTAGCACAAATATATATAAATATATAATAGGCCTATCGTGAATACCGGTATGCAGCTTACACTTATAGTATATAAGTATAATTCTGGACTAGAATTAATTACAGAGTACCGGTATGATTTCAGCCTAATTTTATAGAATAAATATAATAAGCCTATTGTAAATACCGGTATGTCAATTATTTTAAAATAATTGAATTTCTGAATGTTAGGGGTTACTTGGTTACTTTACTTACTTTATTACCGTTATTTGAGCAGCAGTCCAACTGATATTAAGACCTAAGTGTTGTATAACAGGCCTACTATTTTATTAATAGATTTAGTGGATTTATATGTACCCTTATGAGGGGTTTTGTTACAATATTGAAATAGATGTTACTATTTCTGGGGGGAGTCACTACACAGAAGCTGTGCGCTCTCAGTGGAGTGCTACTTATTGGACACTAAAACAGATAATTCTAATTTACCTAAGTTACTTAATACTACAAATTACTTACGATACGGGTGAGATTAAATCTCTAATTAAACACAACAAAATATTACGTACGAAATTTTTAGGGTAATTTTACAGGAAGTCTACAAACCAGCCTAACAAAGGGTTAGAATTCTGGTTATTACAACGGACAGGGTACTACGGTATTTGAAAATAATAAGTAGTAGTAAATATATTGCACTGTCCAGATAGGAAAATACCACCGCCTGACGACCTATAGCCGTATCGCTATAGGTACTACGTTATGTATCACGGAGTGTTCCTACCTGGAAGTTAATTACCGCGGACTACCAGATCCAACGTGCCTATTAACCACTTTACAACACAAATATACTGCCTACACACTAATTACTTTCGGAAAGCACTGTACACTAAACCCTAAATTAGGTACAAGTACTGGTACAACAAATAATCAGTAGTTAAATATACTTGGACAGATAAAAGAACCACGGCATCTGCTGGAGTGACCGAAGCACAAAGTCACCAGTCTTTTCCTACGCCAAGCAGCCCGTGTAGTACCGGGGTTAATTTAACTATAACGGTATGTGTAACAAACACAATTACTGTAGGAATAAACTTGGGGACATGAATGTTGCGAATAATCGCATAAACTCTGAATAATAAATATTACGCTACCCGTACAGAATACTCAAACAAAATACAAACCAAACGCTGGCAGACTACCACCAAGCCTAAATAAACTACAGTATGTGTAGATTCCAAAATGGTTAGTTAGTATGCGTTCTAACACGGTAGTACGACTTATTCTTTAAGAGGGGATTGACCTTACAGCTATGGCTGCCCCAACTTACTAACTGGCACTTTATCAGACAAACTCTACACACGCAGCAATCTCTTCAGACCTAATAATAGCTAGACAACAATCCAGCCTACAAAATATCTGAGTAATAACTATTACGGTACCTGAACAGACCACACAAACAAACACAGGCCAAAACGTTGGCAGAATACTGTCAAGCCTAAATAAACTACAGTATGTGCAGATTCCAAAATGGTTAGTTAGTATGCGTTCTAACACGGTAGTACGACTTATTCTTTAAGAGGGGATTGACCTTACAGCTCTGGCTGCCCCAACTTACTAACTGGCACTTTTTCAGACAAACTCTACACACGCCGCAATTCCTCCAAACCCAACAACAATCCGACAACAGTCCGGCCTACAGTTATCTGAACAATCTGAGCAGACTTACACGTCTTCAGCTCAATATTAACTTACATGTAAATAAAACCGACAGAAATAAGTAAAATCTCAATAAAAAACCAGGGCGGCCGTCCCTGATTAAATACTAAGACCTACCAGTATACAATAATCAAAATCGAATACTACTAATGTACTTATACTGGAAGTACCGGTTAAGACAGTTGGGCCTACGGACCTACAGAAGTACCGGTTCTGGCAGTTGGACCTACGGACCTAAGCAGTACCAGTTCTGGCAGTTGGGCCTACTGACCTACAGAAGTACCGGTTCAAGTTTACCGGTCGACCGGTACTTTCAACTTTATTGCTTACTGCAATAAAGACAATAACTGTTATTGTACGTGCTTTTGAAGACCTTTAGCAGTTTAACCTGCCAAAATTTATATGTCTTTTGGTTTATAAATAGACTTTAGAAGTTGACAAATATTTAATACCAATAAACACAACATTAGCAGAAGCCAGCCTAGTGCGCGTCCATTCACCCGCTGGATATACCCGGGAGACTGGATTCTGAGGGCTTAGATTATTATTGCAGTGTAAGCTTACTGTATTATTCGATTGATCGTTAATAAATAATTTCTGACTAATATTATTCACTTTCGGGAAATATTAACAGTTCCTTTAGGACATGGCGCTCTATCTAGATAAACAGAGATATGACTTGTACTAAACACAACGGTAAGTCAGTAAGGCTTATGATTCACGTATGAGGCGCATTCTTTAGGAAATGCTTAGTTATCAGCCACAATCATGCACACTACCGGTAACACACAATACTGCTCACTAATTTGCCGACCGTCAATGAATTTTATCATATATAAAGAGAACAGCAACTGACTCATGTAGTGCTTATCAAATAGCATTAAATTCACTACAAACCACAATAATATAAGTCGCAATCGCTATATATAACCCGTCTCTCTAACCTGTAGTGTATCAAGAAAATTGGGAAATTTGGGTTCTTTATAAATGTTCTCCAAATAGTATTCAACCAACTGATACAAAATATGACAACAGTAAAAACATTAAGACGGTAGGTTAAGATATGATATGACAAGTTATGATATGTGATATATGATATGGACTGATAACAGTTATACGCTCTATAATCTTAAGCCTACTAATGTTTCTTCTAAAGTCTGAAACGAATTGACTCTAGAGCCGGTGTTCCTGGCCTAGATAGAAACAACACAACAGTAACCAGAACTCTCTGACTCTAACACCGTTGCAGGTATCTTTTACACAGAGAGGAATAGCTCTCATTGGCAGAACACCAGAATCCACAGGTTCCACGAATGTCTAAATGCCGAACTATCAGGATTTTGGCATCCCTTGGCCAGCACACAAAATGAGTCACTCCGCTCGGTTGTCCTGGTTGCATACTCTGCTGCTATAGCTCTGGTTGGCCGATAGAACATAGCAAAGAGCCCCTCGTACAGCAAATCAGCCAATCAGCCGGTCGCTTGTATCATTCGAGTTAGTGAGCCTTTTAGAGTATTCCAGCGCCTGGGGGGAAACTGGATTGCAAAGCAAAAGGGCCAGTTATATCCCACAGAAGCTTTTACACCCCGTGAATGCAGATTAAGAATCAGTGGGCACTGCTGGCGAAGTAAAGACGAGGTCATACCAGATCTACCTTTCTGGCAACCAACACATGGAAAGCGTAGTCGTGGACGACCGGCTATAAAATATATAGACCAACGTGAAAGGATACTGGACTTGAGAGAAACGAAATTGCAACAACTATGGAGAATCGGGAAGCCTGGGAGGATCTCATTTCCACTGTCCGAGTTCGCTCGACCTAGTAGTAAAATTTCAGCATTATTTGCCATGCCTCCGGCACAACTATAGCTTGTGTGGCCATTATTGAACAGTTTTGATGATCCAAATAACTCCTTGCACATAATTTTATTGTTTTTTTTTTTCTTGCAGCTGCTTTAGTGGTGGATAGTAATTTTTTATGGTAGCTAGTGTTTTTATAAGTAGCTATTGTAGGTGTGTTAAAAATACAAATGAAATACCTAAAATTTGTAATTTTTGGCCTTTCTTAAGAGACTGACACATAAAATAAAAAAAAAACAGAAATTAGTAAATTACGAAAGGGCGGGCAGAGGAGGATTTGTCAATGTAGTCAGTCACTGCGAGGCTCATGCACAAGAGGATAGAAGGGTATATTTAGTATTTAGTAGGTCATGTCCTTTTAAATGGGAATTTCACATACCAGGTTCATAAATACCGGTGCGGTAGTTCGTTCTAGGCTTCACATTTCCTACCAATATAATTTGTGCATAAGTTTATATCTAATACGGTTTACTGCACTGAATCGCTTCTCTTTACGAGTTTTATCAATCAAATTATTTGTAATTATGTAATTACATATTAATTAATTAAAATGGTACATGGTTTAATTATTATCACATTTATTACTATTATTAAACATCGCCAAAGGCATAAAAATTATACTTTAGACTTAGTATCATACTCTACTAATACTACTACTGTCGAGCGAACTCGGACAGTGGAAATGAGATCCTTCCAGGCTTCCCGATTCTCCATAGTTGTCGCAATTTCGTTTCTCCCAAGTTCAGTATCCCTTTCAAGTTGATCTATATATGTTATGGCCGGTCGTCCACGACTACGCTTTCCATGAGTTGGTTGCCAGAGAAGTAGATCTGGTATGGCCCCATGTTTACTTCTCTAAAGGTATGATTTCCAGATGGTATCCATTTTTGATAGAGCTACCCATGCCTTGGCTTTCCTAACTTCTATGTCTTTTCTACTGACACAAAGTACTGGAAGTCGTCAACTTTCCTTAATGGAATATTATCAATTGTGGTTAATATATTTACCTGAAGAATCCAAGTCATCCATATATGGGAGTTTCTACACAGACTGACAATAAGTGCAATATATTGGTGAAGAAAAATTACATTAAAATGTAATAGTTTGCTAATAATTTTTACAAATTTGAAATATTTGTGGAAACTTTGGCATAGTGGATCATTTGCCCTAGTGGATAATTTGCCCTAGTGGACCATTTGTCATAGTGGACAATTTGTCCTAGTGGACAATTTGTCCTTTGTCATTGTTTGTGGACGCTTTAACATAATGGACTCTTTGTCCTAGTAGTCCATTTGTCCTAGTGGACAATGTGACATGGAAACCGAACAGTTATTCTGCTGTACTTTAGGCTATTTACTGGTATAGGCCAATTGGCTCCTGATACACACACAATCGCACACCCAAACAAATTTTTGTAAAACATCCATATAATTATAAACGTCCGCTGATGGTTCACATTTCTGGCTCGCCCCACAGTATCTGTATGTACAGTAGATAGCGTGGGATGTTTTTGAATCTGAATGGGCTGGGCATTCCTTTTCTGTCCTTTTTCTAAAACATTACATCTCATTGGATGAAGTTCAATAAATCAAAACTAGAAGGAGCTGAGTGCGATCCACCCAACGGAAACTCCTCAGGATAACTAAGAATCGAATCATAGTGATTCTTATGTCGTATTATACAGCATCTCTTCCTACTCGATCAACAAACTTACCTGGGAGCGCGGCAATATATAGGCACTCTGGTTGATCAGCCATAGAAGTTTTCCCTTTGAAAATGTATTTATTACTTTCTCTAATCAGTTTCAATGAATGTCAGTGATTTTAATATTAATATATTTTTAATATTAATTGTTGATGGCTTAGATAGTGACTAATGTTGTATCCTTCTCTAAAACCTTATTGATATGCAAATAATTATTATTACCTATTAGGCCTATAGCTTCTTACGTTTTATAGCAATTGAAGGCATTGCTCCCGAATTCACTAACTTTTAGGGAAGTTGAAATGAAAGCCCCCCCCCCCCCCCATCCCCTCCATCTCGCTCAATTAAAATGTTAGTATAATATTATGTCAGTCACATTGTTCTTCAATAAATAGTGCCCAAATTATCTATTAAAGCGAGGGAGATAATAAACACTTTTTGTCACTAATTTTATTTGTCTGTAATTAAGATATGTTTTGGACGAGTTGGTGGTTGGCGAGTAGGCATTGATTGCAAAACTCAGTACACGAAAACATAATATCTGAATTTCACTTGGACGGAAGAATTGTATTTTAGGGCGGTGCGTTTTTTACTTTTTTTCGATTTCATTGTTCTACCGGTGCACAAAAGTTGCCAAATGGTAAAAAATAAGGCAAAAAATATTATTTAAATGTCGTCTATATCTTCACGGATCCCAAGAGGGTTGAAATTTTGTGCCATCGCGATGCACCATAATGAAATTTATAACAATATAACACATTGATGAAAGATCAATGACTCAAAAAAGAACTTCCTGCATGCAGCATATGTCATCACATGGGTCCAAACTTTGTTAGATAGCAAAATTTTAATTTTTGGATCAAGGGATCAAGGAAAACTCATAGTTGGCCATCGCGAAAATTGAGAATAATCATCACTTGCGCCAAATGGTAGATTCTGGCCATGTGCCTGTGGCACTAGTTCCCTTGATCCAAAAATTAAAATTTTGATATTTAACTAAGTTTGGACCCATTTGATGACATATGCTGCATGCAGGAAGTTCTTTTTTGAGTCATTGATCTTTCATCAATGTGTTATATTGTTATAAATTTCATTATGGTGCATTGCGATGGCACAAAATTTTTAACCCCCATGGGATCCATGAAGACATAGATGAAATTTATAGAAATTTTTATTCCTTATTTTTTTTTACCATTTGTCAACTTTTGCGCGCCGGTAGAACAATGAAATCGAAAAAAAGTAAAAAACGCACCGCCCTATTGTATTTGAGCTAATTAAAATTAGTGACAAAAAGTGCTTCTATCAGATACTTTTTATGATATCAAACAACATTGGGCCTACTTATCTATTTAATATTAATGTTACCTTATGTTAACCAAAGTCTCAGTGCCAGAATCAGCAGTCAAGTTTTATGAAGATCTGACTGGCCTTATAAAGGACATTCCGAAACACAATGTCAAAGTCATTGCTGGTGATCTTAAAGCATAAATTGGCCCAGAAGACATCAAGGGTTACACTTATAACATCAGTTCTAACAGAAATGGCTACTTACTTTTAGACCTAATGGAAGAATGTGAATTGATACCAACAAACAACACATTCGAAAAGAGTAAGGGGAAGCCATGGACCTTTCAATACCCTAATGGAACCAAAGCACAACTGGATTACATCCTTATAAACTGCAATGATCAACTGCGATGCATACAGCTCGTTCAACCTAATTGGTTCGGACCACAGAATTGTGACTGCAGAGATCAGACTCAGTTTGAGAGCCAGCAAACCCAGGACAAGCTAGCGAATCAACTATGACTGGGAGAAACTCAGAACTGACAATGCAGTAAAGGATGCTTACATAGTAGAAGTTCAAAACCAGTTTGAAATACTTCAGTCAATGGATGAAGACCAGTCCACCGATTCAATATACCAGAATATAATAGCAGCCCACAAGGAATCAGCTAAGAGGCATATCCCCCAGAAACCCAAACGAAAACATTATGTGCAAGACCCTGAGGTCACTTGAGGCCAGAGAGAAGATAGTCCTGAAGAACGTGTTGGGAAGTGGAAAAATCACTTCAGCAACTTGCTTGGGCAGCCAACAAACATCGACGTCAGCCCTACAAGAAAAATATATGACAAAAAAAGACGCTAACACTATAAAAACAGGGGACTTCACAACTGCCGAACTCCAAAGAAATGATGCTGAAAGGGTATCGATATCAATTAAGAGTATCGATATTCGATAAGTTCGATATCAGCAATAGCTCATACTTGCACAACGGAGACTGATTGAGGGAATTAAGTCAAAGAATTTCCCTGCTGTCCTGAAATTTGTGGGCTTCCAGAAAGCAATCGATCTCATCAATGGTGGTAAAATGCTGGAAATCCTAAGAGCTTACGGAATACCATAAGTAATTGTTGCTGGCATTGGATTGTTGTATTGTGACACAGAATCACAGGTACTCTCACCAAATGGTGAAACTGAGTTCTTCTCAAACCTGGCTGGCGTACTGCAAGGTAACACATTGGCGCCATTACTATTCGTAATTGTACTGGATTACGCAATGAGGACGGCCACAAAGGGTGAAGATCTGGGATTTACACTACTAGAACATAGAAGTAGTAGATATCCGGCAACTACAGTCACAGACACCGACTTTGCGGATGACATCGCCCTGCTCTCTAATACGCTAGCAGATGCACAGCTTCTACTGAATAAAGTGGAGAGGGCTACTAAGGAAGTTGGATTGCACATAAATGCTACCAAGACCGAATTCATGACCTTTAATGTTGATGTAAACTATGAATATTACAATTAGTAATACCCATGTTTACACATTAGGCTACTTATGACAGAAGGTAGGGTCGGACGATACTGTATTATTGATTAACTGAGATCTCACCAGTATTATGTGTAGGCCTAAACTACTCTGAACTCTCAACAATACTACTGACCATGCTCAATCACGTAACAATGTATTGGAAAGCTAAGTTGGCTGTGCTTAGCACGATTATACTGATCCTCATTTACATTTTGTCTGATACTGGGATTAAGAACATTTTAACTTCATCAGACTATGTTATTAAAAATATCGACTATTATGACAAAGGAAATTACATGAAAAACAATTCGTATGGTACGCAGAAAGCTGCGAAACCCAGTGGTAGACCTATAGTTTGGGTCTTTGGTGAAGGCAAGGGCGGTACATCACTCATTGGCGATATTATAGCTAAAGAAACCTCAGTGTTCTATTACTACGAACCTGAACATATAGTTAACGACGGTTACGTTAAACTCTCTGATGACAATGAGTACTCAGATGAAAAAAAAGCAAATGAAATTCTAAAAGTTATTCATCAACTAGTCAATTGTGAATTTAGAGATGACAATATATTACGGTTCTACGCGTGTTCGAGGTAAGCATTAAATTAATTAATAATTTAGTACCACTACTAGGACTAGGATCGGCATGCTGCATTGCAGCTGCATTTTTAACAATGTTGTGCCGGCTTGTCGACAAAATTGTGCCGCCACAAATCCCTATCACCCTTGACAACTGCTAGATCATCCGCATCTTCAAGGCCAGTGTCCTTTAAGATGCGTCTCAAGAAAGTCATGGGCCGTCCACCATGCTTATTCACTCTATGAGGCTGCCAAAGCACAAGATTATGCACTGGCTGGATCTCACGGCGAAAGCAATCTCCTGCAAAGCGGAGGCGGCATTGTTCTAGTGTCAATCTTGGGGAACCAATGAGATACCTCCAATGTTATATAGTGTCTGGTTGGAGATGTGTTCATTGTACTTGATACAGTGAACCCGGCGTACCATTCTCGTGAATGTGCCATCCAGAGATTTGGTGTC